>VYZT01001055.1:0-49732 GCA_013400735.1 Pomatostomus ruficeps | reverse complement strand
CAGCAGCTGTTGGGCAAGAGAGCCATCACACCCATGTGTCACCAGCCACTGGCTGCCATGAAAAGGACAAGTGTGAGTGGCACGAACATGTCCTGCTATGGTCTGAATGCCACCACAATGGAAACATGGAAGGAACAAAGGGCCGAAAAAGACAAGTGCAAAATGTTAACCTTCACTCCTGCCATAGTGCTTCTCTACAGTCAAACAATTCTGACATTTATTCCATCATCTCTAAGCACCTCAGATGATTTATTTCAATAACGTCTGTATTTTTTTGTGGCAGATCAGGTCTCAGGTATTGTTGCACACCCTATCGGCAGCAGCTACCTCACAGCTCTGCTCAGAATGGGGGCTGTCACAGAAATCCTGAGGGACACTGCCCGCCCATGATGCTCACTAGACTTGCAGGGCTCCCTTTCTTTCACCTCCTCTGTCCCAGTGACTAATTTCTCATGGACAGTGAGGCCTCCTGGGAGCACGGCTCAGCCTGCTGGGCATAGTGGCTTTTGTTAGCTCTGCTTTCTGACACGTCTAATTCAGGGCAGACTCTTAAGCTTTCAGCTGGAGTGTCAAGAGTTCCTGTAGTGGGATCTTCCTCTAATCTCCTCTGGGATAGTCTTAAATGCCTTGTTTTCCCTTTTCCTTTTGCTCGGGCATTGTTCTTTTTGGTCTGCATGTGGCTAAATTCTCAAGTTGACAGCAGTTACTGAGAGTGTGGAGGTAACTTCAATTACTTCTTTCATGGTGAGAAATTCCTCCTATTTTCCTCAGCTCTGCTTTGCATAGACGGAGTAGGTGCTTCGGCTAATTACCTTAATTGTTCTGCTCTAAGATATAGTATCTCTGTTTGACTCTCCAGTTTTTCAAGGCATAGGGGAAAAAAAGGCAAGAATGACCAATGGTTTCAAGCATGTAGAGCATGTTTGAAATAGGACAAAACCTCACATTTGGAGACCTATGTCTATGATCATTGCGGCTGCCTAAATTTTCAAAGGACATAAGCTGTTAGAAAAAGTGACCTTCACATCAGATTCCTAAATGGACACATCAGCAGATAAAAAAGTGCCCAAAGCATCAAGGATTCACAACTGCAACAAAGGCACTAGGAGGATGGAATATCATTGCACAGAGATAAGAGCCTGATGTTTAACAACCATTTTAAGCCAAGTTTACTAAAAGAGAGGTTTGTTCAATAACTTTTGTGCACATTTGCCTATATTCATTTACACTCAACTCTCTTAATGGCCTTCGAGTTAACTGGCTAGTCTCCACCAGGTTTGATGGAAGTTGAAATTACACTACAAGTCATTAAATTCCTACAAGTCTCATGTAAATAGACACTTGGTTTGAGGAAGGTGGTTCTGTTTGTGGCCTTATTAAAGATAAGTCCCTAGCAGATGCTAAAACTTACTAGGTGCAGGGAATCTGTATGGGAGATATTACAAATTTCTCAGTCATGGGGAAAACCCTCAACTAGAGCCAACATTTTATTAAACATCAGAGTATAAAAACACAAAGGAGAAATCCTGCAGACATCATGCTCCTCCAGTTCCTCTACTCCTGCTGTGAATTTCTTGCCTTGAATTTTTAACTAATTTTCTTAGGTGGATGATTCTCAAGTTTCCTTGCCTTGCTCATTATGCGCCTTTTAAAACATCCAAATCAAAGCAAAAATAAAAAGCATTATACAGGCAGCCAATCTGCCTTATTAATCAGATTATTTAGTCTTGTATGTTTGTCCACTCATTAAACCTACCATCCAAATGCAGGTGATCAAAGAAAGGTGAGTGGGAGAACTGTTCTGCACAGGATGTTGCTTTCTGAGGGTAATATTTATTTCATTTACGGCACTACCAAATAGTGCTCTCTGGGCCTAATTGAAAGCATTTGCAACCACATAAATTTTTGCCAAATATGTTGTTTTGTTAAAGATTAAATGCTTCCCAAGAATATATCTGTTTTAACAATTTTCTGGTCCAGATCCGTCTAATCACTTCTTATTACAGAGACAGTAAAGAATGAATGGAAAGTTTTCAGTTTCCAAGAGTATGTATATGAAAATCCAGTAACAGGGGAGTTATCTATCTGGTTCTAAAGGGGAGACAGAAAAATAATAGTAATATCAGAAGTTTATGTGAGTTGAATAAAGCAAAGGATTGAAAGAATTTGTTTTGATGGAAATCCATCTTTGCGTTATTTTGCTGTTGTATCTTACTGAGTTGTTGAATTCTGCCTTTTTGCTAAAATTTCCCATCCTCTGTGTGGTTAAGGGAAGTCAGGGATAGTGTAAAGAATATCTATATTCCTTCTCCTATTCCTGTTTGAGTGTTCATTGAGGTAGAAACAGAGCACTTTTCTTCTTAATCAATGACTCTGCGTAAATAAGTGGTATAATTCAAAGGGCCAAATTTTGAGTTAAGACAGATTTATTAGATTTTATTTTTATATGAACCATCAGACGTTTCATTATCTCTTTGGTCTGGCTTTTGTTACAGAACTAATCTACGTGTTTTAGCAGTTTGATGACAAATTACTGCTGTTAGTCTGGTTAGCTTTTCCAAGATGGTAACCAAATAAATGAAAACTGCCACAATATCAGCTTTCATTATACATGTGCTCATTCTGTTTATGTTTACATGATGGTGAACTTTGCTCCTGCCTCCTATACACACATCTTTTATTGCAAATTTGTACACCAGCAAAAGTAAGCAGTGAAGAGAGGAAGAGTCAATGTTTCTGAAACAGCACAGAAAGTGCACACACTTCACACAATTTTGGAACGCCAAGCTCTAAGCTAAAGTCACATTTGACTGTTCATTTGAAAATACTCTTCTGAAAGCTGCCTAAATCTGCAAACAGGTTAAGTTTCAGGATGCTGCCTGAAGGCTTGAACAAAAGTGAAGCATCAAATATTCAGAATTATGAAAAGTATGAATAACCATGGCCAAAAATAGATCTTTTCGGGTGTCATTGGGTCAAAGGGTTAAAGCAGTAATGTCTGCAAAAGGAGACACCTCTGGAAAAACAAAAAACCAGGATCCAAGTGGTACAAATTTGTCTTCAAAAATAAAAGGAGCACAAAACTTAAAACCCACATCCCCCAAAACATTCTCCCTACCTTAAATACTTGAGAAGACAGAGGACTAGCTCTTGCCTGTAAGATGTCATACAGCATGTGCTGATGCACAAGTAAAGAACATTGCAAAGAACAAGGATCCTTGCCATTTTCAATAGAGAAACTGTGGCTGCAAGAGTTCACTAATTTCTGATGGGGTTGCTATTTTAAGCAAAGACAGACAAAATAATAACACTGAAAAATACCAAATGGATAATCCAAATTTTGAATATTTCAGAGGAAAAATCTTTTGCAAACCAAGTGATCTCTACATTTCTCTCAGTGTCTTTGTCAATTCAGATATGATAGCAACTTTTATCTAAAAGCAAGAGTGGTTCTATTGAAAGAGAAAAAGTAGAAACCAATAGATAATAGTTCAGCTAAGAAACAAAACCTTTGGAGCCCAAAGGACCAGGTGTGAAGGAGACACTAGGTATGTATCAGCTAGGGTGACAGAAGGAAAACAAATCACATATCCAGACAACTTGTTGGTGGATATGCTTGCCAAAGATAATTTAGTGCTGAACACAGAGCTGAAAGCAAGCAAGTAAAAATCAATAGGCATCCAAGTGGTGCTGTGTGGAGCAGTTTTACAGAGGACAGCAGACATCAAAGTATGCAGTGAGAGTGAGCTGTGGCCCTTTCAGTCCTCAGAACTGAATTAAGTCAAACGCACATGGCTTCTTCATACAATGCTAACAGGATAGAGGGAAGACTTAAGCCCATCAGCAAGAACAGAGCAACGGTTAAACCTCTTTGACTAAGACTTAGTTTATTTAGTCAGATGGGGGGGGAGGAAAAAGCAATCCACCAAAGCCCCTCTGAAACCATCACTATCCCATCTGGCTGTGTTATTAACAAAGACTTGTCCAAAGGCTGAGTGGTGTTAACAAGGCATCTCTGCTCATTTGAACTATACGAAGGTGCAGAAAGTCATAAAGTTAAAACATTGTTAAGCATTTACCAGACAATAACAACAAAAGGTACTGGGGAATCCAAGGCAATCCACTACCAGCAAATATTTCAAGGCCACAACTGCAGGACATGAAATCCAAATTAGAGACAAATTTTTCTCTTGTCTCATCAGCAAGTCATGAAATTTTTCTTTAAAGATGGGGTGTGTGTGTGGGTGGGTGTGTGGGTGTGTGTGTGTAAATCACAAGAGTAAAGTACATCTCAATTCCACTGTGATCCTCTCTTTCTTCCTAGTCAGAGACCACAACAAGAACACAAGACTTCTCAGAGAAGGAAGATGCATGTTATCCTGCACGCTCAAACAATGGGCAGAACCCAGCAGAATTATAGATCTTGGCTAATGCATGAGAAAGTCAGAAAACAGACACAAGGCATCACTCACTGACAGTAATATAAGAGCATGCTCCCCCGGGAGCGACGCATGCAGGGCACTGATTGGCCTGCGTGTCTTCTGGGGATGCAATGCTGTTGGTGTTTTTTACAGACAAAGGAAAACTGGGAGCCCTAGAACTCATGCAAAGAAAATGACATTATCAATATAACTTCTCAGTGTTTGGACAACCCTGGGAGCTTTCATCAGGCTTCTTTCAGAAATTACAAGAATTCACATGCCATCTGTTTGTCCCTAAAAGCGCAACAACTGATGCCATTATCAATCCTTCCCTGCCAAAAGGGATGAAATCGACTCCAGCCAGCTTCCCTCATGCAAAGATTGCTTATTCCAGCATGAACTGCATGCAAACCATTAAGCAGGAATTTGGAGATGATTCCTGCAATGTGAACCCACTGCTGGATCCAGCAAGTTATGGCTGGACAACTGATGCCAAAGGGAATTTGGACATTCAGTGGATGCCTGAATCATCATCACCCAAAACTGTCTTGAAGCTTATGAATTACAGATGTGTAACATCCATTCCTGCCAAACTGATGAATGCTTAAGCATTAGTAATGGATTCAAATGCACAGAGATATGCAAGTTCCAAGCTATACCAAGTAAAAGACTAATGGTGGAAAGGAACAGTTTGCAAGATCACTTCAGTGAAGATTTAGCAGAGAAAGATAAAAAAGAGAATAATCATGTTATTGAAGACCTCTGAAGCAAATATCTGACATGATTCCACAGGGGAAAATATAATGTTGTTTATTGTGGTATATTTAAAATTGTCAGTTCCCTACTTGTGTTCAGAGTCTCTTTTTTACCCAAGAACTATGTACTCTGATAAAGTGAAGGCTGTCAACAAGAACATGCATAGCAGCACTGAACTACCCCACTGAGAAAGCTACCACATCTAAACAAAATCAAGAGGTAGCAACACCTGCAAGGAGCTTCCAAAGAATTTTGACCACAGCAACCATCAACAAGAAGAATGCCTGACCTCGGCTCACCAGATATCAGCTGGACAAGACACTTGTGCTTTGTAAGATCTCAACTCTCTTCTTTTGCAAGGTGATCCAGCTGCTAAGAATAGGAAAGTCTCCTGGTTAAATGGAAAATAAATAACCTTCAGTGGAGACAATAAGGTAGTGCTAACACAGGGAAAAAGTGTTGTCCTGCTCTCTCCGTGTCCTGGATGTAACTGTCCATCCTGGTGGTGCCTTGTGCTGCCTTTTGAAACAAGGACTTGTGTAGTCATGCAATGAATTAGACTGGGGAAAGTAGATTCAGGTACAGCCTTGTCTTCTCCCAAGTGCAGCTGAATCTGCTCCAGTTCACCATTAAGCTAGTAAAAGTACTGTGAAGGGAAGAGAAAAGCACAAGGGTGAGAACAAGCAGTCAGAGGCAGAGGAAGCATGGATCTATTGCTTTTATCAATACTGACAATTTATGCTGGCTTAAATAATTTGTCTGACTACAATCCTGAGATCTTCCAAATAGCTTCTCATTTCAGCTTATATATTACCACTTCATAATACTGTCATCACTGCCTGAAGCTGGTCAAAACACTGCAAGAGAAGAGTTTTTGGAAAAGAGAGTTTCTTTTTCAAAAAATAAGCTCTAGGCTTTCTCATGTGTGAAAAGGAATGAATACCTGAAGACTACTCCTGCACATTTGGATCACTCCAAAATCCATCTTGTTTCATTGCCCTTGACAATCACTACTGCCTGATTACTGAGCATGGAAAGTTTAAAGCAAAGTACATCCTACTGTGAAGATGATTGAAGAGACTGAGGAAGAAAACTGAAAACCAAAAACCAAAAGCCAAAGCTGAATAAATTGCTCCCACTCATTCAGAGACCAGCCTGACTGACTTAGTTTCAGCACTTCTCTCACAACTTACAGAAGCAAAACCATCCCCCTAGTTCCCACTTTTCTTGCATGCCACACAGTTTCTTATTGAGCTCTGATAGTGTGCAAAGCCCATGAAGGTCTCTCATCTCTGGCAGGAAGAACAAGCATTCTTCACACAGCTCTGGCTCACTCATTTCTGTTCACTAACAGCGTCAGCAACAAGTGCCAGTTTGAAAACTTTAGGTCAGGATTTTAAAGTGAATGTCTTTCTGCCCATTAGAGCCCCCATCTTCAGGATGCTTTGATTTTTACATTGCTGTGACAAAAAATCCTTTTAATTTTATTAATTCTGTTACAGCTTCTTAGCTTCAATTCACTTGTTATTAAAGTAAATCATCTTCAGTAATCAAATTATTTTAAACACATTCTAATAAATATTTTGTTTTAAGAACTTACCATAATCTGCCATATTTTGTCATGAAATAATATGCCTTTTAATATTGCATTTTTGAGTGTTTTAATATAAAGAAACTGACATGACTGAAATAAGAATTTCAGCCTTACTGTAATACAAATATTCAATCAATCTGAAGGAGTAAAAAGTGGTATATCTCTGCTTTGACCTAGATAAACACTTTTTCCTTCCACACTGATTGTGAAAATGAGCATCCTTGACATTCATGTCCCATGTACTCCCCATCCCCGCAGCCCCTGGTTGTGTTGGTTGACTCGGTGATACAGCAGCTGCTGCTGCTGCACCTCCTTTGGACAGAGCACACAGCAGCTTCCAGCACTCTCTCTGAGTTGCAGCTCACTAGGAACAAATTTATGGGAATTTTTTGGTGAAACTGATTGCTAGGCCAAGCTTCTGCATTCAGCACCTGCAATCCTCTGGTATCTGCATACTAATTTGCTTCACCTGAATGCTTTGAGATCAGGGTATTTTTTATATGGGAAGCAAACTCAGGCAGAGTCAGATGATGATGTTAACCATCTCAGTGTTCAGCAGATGAAAGAGATCTCATTTCAATCTAATGATCCAAATCCACATTTGCTGTAGAAGCCTATTCTCCCAGGCAGCCTATAAGACTGTCTGAAAAATTCCTGGAGCTCCAAGAATCATTAATTTTCCCTCATACCGCTCTCCAGGCACTTGCATCAGTGCTGAAAATAATACCAGAAACAACTTGAAATTCCTTCTCAAGGGAGGGATGGTGCATCCAGGAGGGAGGCAGGTAACACTGTTCCCTCCCTCTCCCTGGCAGATCCTCCCCTCGATGGGAGCGCACACGGAAGGTTTTATGAAGTGACATATGTCTAATTGGCTGAAAGGTAATATTCAAAGGCCCGCCGCTCCTCTCAGAGCTCAGGGACTGCAGCTGGCAGAGTGTTAAATCAGTTAACAGTTGGGCCCTTTACTGCGCTGCACCACTGCTGCTGCTGCTGCTGTTCCCGGGGCTGCTGCCCAGTTTGGCTCATTGAGCTCCCCAGTCAATGGAGAAGGCATCTCTATTGTGCACCTCAAAGCATGCTCACAGTCCCTGAAAGAGAAACAGGCCCCAGACTACTGGGGCAGATCGTATGACAGGATTACTTGCTTGTTGTTCCTCTTTCTTTCTTTTTTTCTTCTTTAAAGGACTTCTATTGGACTACAGGAAGGAATTACGTGAGGGGGAGACCGTATTACATAGTGACAGCTGGAAAACTGGGGATTGCAGACTAGTAACGGAGCTGGGTTCCTTCTGTGCCGGCTGGACATCTACCTAAGGCATCTTTTAATTAATTTGTGCAGAGAGTGAACTCCAGAGCCCAGGCAGCGCAGAGCATATCCTCACACGACTGATATTGGTGGCAGCCTGCCCCCAGCACTGTGGTGAGGATGGGATTTTTTCACAAAAGCACACACAACAGATCCTCACTGCCAACCTTAGAGCACAGAAGTGCAAGCATTTATTGTTCTTACAGGATCCAGACATGCAGATTCAGGAAGTGTGTTAAAGCTGTGATTAAGCAGAGTTCTGAATGCCTGACACTCCAGCCCCAGCAGAGATCAGGTTCTTGGCTGGCAAAAATCAGTATTTCTCTAGTGGTTTAAATAAACATTGCCCAGCTGATGAGCTTCCCTAGCAGCCCAACAGAGCTTCTGAAACTGGCTCTGATACACCTGTCTAAGCAACAACAGACAGGCAAATTATAATCACCCCTCTGCTTTCTGCAGGCTGAGGCTGTGTGTGCACCTCAGACCCCTGTACATGTGCTTGTAATAAGATGTCTACAACTTGCTGTCCAGTGCTATAAACAAGCACAGTACCAGGGACTTCCAGCATTGCTGAAGATGAGGACAGGTATCATTCCATAGGTGCCCATGATGGCAGCAAGGAAATTGCTATCTGGAGTTTCAACATGACCCTTGGCAGCTACACTTCCCTAGAAATGCACAAACATCGCACATTTCTGGTGAAATACAAGTACGTGCCTCATCTCACCTTGTTAGTAGCATCTCAAGGCTTCAAAGCTCTTTAATTGACCACTTTTGCTGTTCAAATAGCACTCAGTTAAGACACAGCGTAATCTATCTTCTCAGCACGTGTAGAAAGCAGTGCCACCATTTAATCCAGGCCTAAAAACTGAACAAAATGTGCAGTCCTGTCCTGGGTAAAAATAGCACTTTCAGTTGCTGGAAGCTGGACTTACAATGGCTTATGGTATCAGTTTTCCTTCATATTTTTGGACTCGGGGAAAATCAGCCTGTCAAATCTTGAAGCAAAGTGTTAAATTTTGCTTTGTTTTGATTCAAAATGCAGAGTTGTCTAGGTCTGTAAAGATACAAAAACTCCCAAGCTCTATGACATTCTTGGAGAGGAGAAAAGATCGGCCCAGTTTTTATCTACATGCTGGCACATTTGCACCATTCTGGCAGCAAACAAGGATACCAAAGTGGATTTAAAAGCAGACTGGCATAAAACAAGCTGCCACAAGAGAGGGTTTGAATTTAGAGTGCTCAGGCTCTGTTGTGGTAATTGTGATAAGCTGAAGATAAATGCTTTTATCATAACCACAATAAAAGCAAGGTAAAAGACCCAGCTTGCAGCTCGACACAAGCACAGGGCACTACCTCACACGTGCCACATAATAAGACCCAACACTCAGGCACTCACCACAAAGCAGATGAGGCAATGAAATCCCCACCCTTGCTGGCTTTGTGGTAATTTGTTCATGTGCTTGTCCCCGGGGTGAGTAAAACCAGCCTGTTCTGCCAGAACATCCTGAAATAGCAACATTTGCTGAAATTGTACATTATTATTATCACCTAGGATTAAGTCAGAATGGATCATATCTTATCCAGCTCTACCACGCGTCATGTAGCACACAACATTATTGTACTATTCAGTCATTTAATTAAAACAATAATTGATGCATAGGATGAAAAATAAAGAGCCTTTTTTCTGAAAAACTTGCAACTTAGCCTTATGAAAAGATGATATAGATACCTGACGGTATGCATTCAAAAATGGGAAGAGGATTTTTGTGCTAGGAGCAGAAGGAAAGAGGATTTTAGAAGCATGAGAAGTAAGGGGAGCTGGTAGAAAGACCAGCCAGAGTACAGCTGACTGGCCAGGCTACAGGAGCTACTGGATTGTGGTAGGAAACAGAAAGGATAGGCTGGGTGAAAGACTAAAAAGTTTGGTTTTGCAAGCTAGGGACTGCAAAAGGACAATATATCTGAGAAAAGATTTTCAGACAACTTGGAAGAGGCAAGGCTGGCTGGAAGGGAAGTGAGAAAAATGTAAGGACAATGGGATAGTCTTCAGTTCCAAAGTTGGGGCCGAGAGATCAGGTAAGTGACTGCTGTTATCCAGGAACCAAAACCCGAAGGTCAGTGAAGAAAACACTGAGGAATACGAACACAGAAAATGAAAGACCAAGACATTTCGCAACTTCAGCATTTAACATTCCCAAGCATCCAGACTTTCTGTATCCTAATGACTGTTACATTTTACTCTATCTGTTGTGATCAGCTTCACCAACAGTGTTCATTTATCAGATGCTGCTCTATTCCCTTCACATACAAGATAGAAAGACCCGCAGGACAGAGTCTTCTCAGCCCTTGTGTCTGGAATGCAGCTCCTCTTGGCACTATGGCAGGGCTGGGGCTCTTGGTGTGTAATGAAGGGCAATCTGGTCTAGTGATCTCAGCAGGCAAGGCTGGGAGGTGGGCATGCCGCGCATCTCGTGCCAGCTCTCACACTTGCTTCTCCCTCTGTAAAGTGAGAATACCACCTGCCAGCCCCACAGGCTTGTCATGAGGATTGATTAATGCTTGTAGACATTTTTAAGAGGGGGGAAAGCTCACCAGACAGAGCTGCTAAAAGGCTGTGTGCAGGCAAATGGTTTTATCACTGCTATGTCTTAAACTGAGGCCCACACCATGAAAAAATTGTTACATTTGGATTCAGTTATGTCCAAAAGATTTGTGGCTGTCAGACTCAACTACAACATTCAAAAGTCCCACAAGAAGTAACTCTTAACCAGGGGAAAAGTAGCCCATCCCCTGCCTTTTGCTTTGCTCCAAAAATCCCTCTGTAGCCTTGCAAGTCTTCAGGGCTATGGGTGTTCCTGCAAGATGCCAGTCACAGTCTCATCACAAAAACTTTCTAACCAGTAACAGACATGCTTCGTCGACCCTGGGCTCCCACTGGAAAGCATGCCTGCCCGTGTGTCTGAGCTGTAATGCCAACAGTTAATTCACAGGCACATTAGCTCTGCTGCAGCATTTTAGTAGTTTGCTGCAAAACTCGCACCTTGAATTTTGACTGCACTCCCCCCTCTCCCAGTCGGGGGAAGATGCAGGGATGGGGTAACCTCTGCCGTGGCAGAGCTGCCATTCCAGAGCACAGATAAAAGTGAAACCTGAGCAGAAAATGTTTGCGGTGCCACTGGCAATCAAGGGCCGGGTTGTCCCAGCAACGGGAACACTTCATCAGCTCAGCTAACAGATGGTCAGTGAGCAACAGGCAGCATATGTTCCAATAAGCACTGACATCAGCACAGATGGAGGGTGGGAAGGAGGCTGGCCCTGAAACATAACCTGACATTTCCTTCTCATTTGGTGCTGCATTGTTATAACTCACACAGGAAGATTAGCAGGGAAAAGTGAATAGCATTAGGGAATCTGCTCAGGAACCGATTACTAACACTTCACTGCAGTTTTAGATTTTTACTTAACCAGAGTGCAACATTGTTAACAACATTCAGGGGCAGAAAAGGAAAATGCACTGGGTTTTAACGATGGGGCTTTATTTTCATCACAGACAGATTTTCCCAAGAACACTAATTAACAGATTGCCACCTTCTAGGAGTCTAGATCTCCAGTTCCACTATTTCTACAGCTTTATCTTTTACTCCTTCCATCCCTCCCCCAACAAAATGCACCCAAATACCCGACAGGATTAAATAAAGCTCCACAACATATTGTCACAAAGGGCATAACTTTCCTCAGCCCAAAATAAACTTTAATGCTTGCTACAAAAGACAGAAAAACAGCCACAAAAGGAAAAAAACCCCAAACCCATATATTCCTGCTGATGAACATTCAACAAAAAATAGGAATCAAAGGAGACTGTAGTCCTTGGAATCAACAACAGATTGATCTGGGACCCAGAGAATCAGTATTCAAACAGGTTACACACAAGTTGTATATTTATAGACTTGCACTGAGGATAATGGGCAAGCATGCTGCATGGCTCCAAAGTGCCTCTTTGTGACAGACAGCAAGATGTCAAGCAGATACATCCAAATGATATAAGTGTACAGCTGTATCACAGGCAGATATTGAAGAAAGGCAACATGTGCAGCCACAGCCTTCTGTTACCTCGTGAGATACCTTTAGAAGCCTTTTCCTCTGCTACTGCGTGGGAAAGTTTAGCAGGCACCTCCCTTCAATGCTAATGGGACTTGTATGTACATCCATCTCTTGTGTCAGCAGAAGAACAGACCCTCCAGTGAAGCCTGTCTGCAGTCCTGGGGGACTGCCAAGCTGTTTTGGAAAGGGCAAATGCTTCCATCTCTGTGCCTTTCTTTGGAGAGCATGAATTTGGACAGAGATTTGCAGTCTGGATGACTCCCTGTACATCCTCCTGTTTTTTCACAGTTTCTTCTCTGGAGCTTTACCCAGATGCTCTGCAATTGTATGGCCCAATTCACACAAGGATCTCCTGCCCTTCTGCAAACTACAACTTCTCTGAGAGGCAAATACAGCTCTTTAGCAAAGAGCTGCACAGGGAGTCAACTGCTGATATTTTCAAGTGGCTCCTAGTTTTGCACAGCTCAGTATCTGGCCTCAGCATTATGGAGTTCTTGGGGTAATATTCCACACATTTAGTGGCCATGCACTGCAGCAATCACTTCCCATGTCTCTAAGCTTGGTAGAAATTTCTAGAGATGGCAGGCTGTGCTCCAGCTGATGACAATGGGTGTCACAAGCCTCTGGTATATCTTGAGCAAGGTCATAGAGTTAGTAAATGACAGATCTTGGAAGGTATCGGGGAATCAATCTGGTTTCCTAACTCTGACCCCCATCCTAATGATTAAACAGAATCCTCTTACAGCAGAACAAAATAGGTACTCATCAACTCTGAAAACGTGTTCAGTGAGAACTCCCTAACAAACAACATGTGTCAATGAGTGGACAGACAATCACACACAAACTGCAGATTGATGCATAAGGAGAAAGGCGTCCCAAGCATGAGCTCTTGTTGCTAACTTCCAGAGACAAGCACTGTAATGCTAGCAAGGCCACTTAAGAACACTTTTAACCTGAAAAGACTGAGTAGCTGAGTCATTTTGATTAATTTCAAGCACAAGGATGCTAAACTGCTGAGAGATGCCCATTTTATGCTCTCAGCTGTGTTATGCTTTATGCTATCAATGACTTTCAGTATCAAAAAAGGTGATCTGCGAGTCTGGGATGGTGCTCTTGGAAGTCCATCTCTTTTAATGCTGTTTGGGGATTGGTCTTCCAGTCATAGGGGATGCTTTGTTCCTTTCCTCCTCGATGTGTACAAACAAAGCTTGTACATACTTACTAGTTTGGTGCAGCCTCACTGTCCTAATTACACCAAAGACTGTATTTCAGTCATCACCATTTATTCCTCTGGCAAATCTTCACCGAGGTTAAAGCAGTGCAGGTCCTTTATGATGAATGCTCTTCTTACATGGAAGTTGAAGATGGTCAATGATAGCCAAAGTCAAAATGAAAAATCCAAAGCATGTGTTTTAATTGCAGCAATAATGCTGACTGTTTACAAAACAGCTACAGGGTGGGCACATATAGCCAGTTAAGAACATTTGGAATGGCATTTAACAAATGAAGTCTTTCAGGATCCAGAAGGATTGGTTTGGTTTCATATAATAGGATTTTCATGAGTAAAAAAAAAAATTTCTCTATCTCTATTTGCACTATATATGGTCCAAGATATGAGGCAAGTGGGGCATTGGGATTATTTATCGAACAAAACAGTTCCCGAGTGTCCTGTTTCTGGACAGAGGTAGTTTTTCTAGGAAAACCAGCAGTCAAAAGCTGTTAGCATTGCTTAGATCTCCTGGAGTTCCTGCCTCCATGTCCATCTGTTAAAGAATGAACCTGGCCAAAGTACCTGAGCATTCCCATCTAGTGAGTCCCTCAGTTCTCTGAAGCAGTATGGACAAGGACTTGAACAGATGGGTAACCTGAGAAAGGAACAGAAAGAGGAGAGATTGCTTTCACCTCTCCTTCACTCTCTAGCTTCCTGATCCTCAGAATGAGCAGGACATTCATGTTTACTGAAATAAAAGTTTTGTCTCTCTCCTATGCACTCTCTTCATTCTGGCTCCCTGCAGCCACCATTTCTAATGTAAGGCACCTACTTGTCAAAAGTTAATCTGTATTGCTGATGACACTAAACTGGGTGGTGAGATGGCCATGTCAGACAGGAGACACATCTTACAGAAATACCTGGACAGAATGGAAAACTGGGATAGCAAGAACAGTGTGAAGTTTAACAAACAGAAGAGCCAATCCCTGCACCTGGGACAACACCAAAGTGTCCTGCACAGGCCAGGATCCGTGTGGTTGGGAAGCAACCTTGCTGGAAGGGACCTGGAGCTCCTGGTGACAACGAGCTGAATAGCAGTCAGTAGAATGCTGCTGCTGCAACAAAGGCAGATTGGATCCTGGGCTGCATGTGCAGGTGCATAGCTAGCAGAGACAGACACGCAGTTATCCCACCCCATACAGCACTTGTTAGGCCGCACCTAGAGTACTGTGTCCAGTTCTGGCCCTCATAGTCCAAGAAAGAGAAAAAAAGAGTTTCACTGAAAGACTGGAGAGGATCCAAAGGAATTCATGAAGTTCATCAAAACGCTGGAAACCTGCACTACAAGAAAAGGCTGAAGGAGTGAAGTCTTTGCTCTCTGGAGAAGGCTCAGGGAGAAACTCAACACATTATTCCAGTACTTAAAGGGCATCTACAAAGAGTACTGAGACTCTCTATTCACAAAGAGCCATGTGGAGAAAACAAAGGGCAAGAGGTACAAATTGCATCAGGAAAGGCTTCCTCTCAATACAGTAAATAAATTATTTGTTATGAGAACAATTATTCACTGGAACAACCTCTGTGGTAGTGTCTTCATCACTGGAGGTTTTCAAGATGTGCTCAGACAGGGTGCTACCTAATCTCATCTGGGCTCCTTCTCCCATGGAAGGTTTGGTCAGGTGATTTTACAAGGCCATTTCAAACCTAAGCTGTTCTATGATTCTATATCTCCCACTGCTTAAAAAAACCCCCAAACCAGTTTTACAAACTGCTTTTGGGAAGCAAGAATAGTTTCACTGTAATGTGGAGCAAGTCCTTCCCCTAAAGGAAAGGGAAGGGAAGGTCCTGTGTTACCTCACCTGCTTCCAGCTACCACTGTCTGTCCCTTCTTTGTGCTGGCCACAACAGACATATTAACTGATCAAAAGCTAGTGTTTGTTGTTAGTTTCTTGGGGAGGTTAGCTCTCAGCCAAGCCCATTCCCTGACTTTGTAAACAAGACATGAGCCAAGTGAGTCTCTGGACAGTAGTTTTCAATTAGCTAAAAAACAGTCCACTGGAAATTTTCAGGACAGACAAGAGCAATATTGTTTGACTTCAGCTTCCGTGGACACACAGCCACAAATGTGTCCAAGCATTATGTGACAGACACTGGTGGGTCTTCAATTCTAACCACTGAAGCTACAAAGTGACACCACAGGCAGGACCTATAGCGGATGTGCTTCACCCACAAGTAAAATCTCATTCAGGCAAAGAAATGAAACCAGGGCATTGTCGATAGCCTGGAGGCTTCCTGAACATTTGTCTTGGGGGCACTGAGAGCAGGGACCAAAAAGTACAGAAGAGTCTTTACTGAGAGCATATCCTAGAGCATATCCCGAAAAAGCGGGGCAAATGGTGTAGCTTCTTCTCCTGACGTCCCCACCAACGTGAGGGCTCCAGTGACAGGTTAGAGAGTTGCAAACAGAGACATCCCAGTAAAACTTGCTCTGAGGAAGCATGAACAGAGCAGTCCTAACAAGGCTCATGCAATGTTAGGAGCATATTTGTGCAGGGACTGGCAGTGTCTTACAAGCAATTGCAGGTGCCTGATCTTAATGCTAGCAACTGCTTCTTTTTGTCTGTACTGTAGCCAGGACTTGTGAGGGTGAGAGAGATTGAATGCTTTGTAATGAAGGTATATTGTAACATTTCTCTCCAGGTGGCACTTTGTTAACAACAATTAGATCCTGATTGATCTTTGAAGGGCTAATTCTTATGTGGTTTGCAAGGGTCCTACAAGGAGCAAGTGTTGAGTGGGGGCACTTTAAAAGTATTAGTGAGGGGGGAAAAAAAGGAATAGTGCCATAAGAAATTTGCAATACAATGCCCAAGCCTCCTTTGCACCCCACAGTAATTTGTTCTTATTCCTGTTATTATCCCCTCGGGCACTAATGGTCACTTTATTAATTAGTTGAAAATTGCATTCTAGGTCAAATGGCAGCTTTCTTCCCTCCCATTGTTGCAAATTGCTAGTGGTATGGCCCAGTAAATGGCAGTGTTACTGCAAAATGGGAAAGATCCTTTGCTTTTCAAGATAAAGCCTATGGACCAGCTGCACTTTCCATGACATTTCTAAGCAGAGCATTTCCCCAGGCCTGCTTTTAAGCAGTTAGGAATTAAACAGAACTCACTGTCATTGTTAAGATTTCTAATCATAGGCTGTTACTGTATTTGCTCTCACTCTCCTCACCCTCCCCCCATTTTAATTCTAGCCGAGCCTGTTTTCTAAGGTGCATCTCTGCAATGCTTAGCCCCATTTTCCAGCAAAGTAGGCAGTGTGTTTAGGTGCCTTCGTTTCTGGTGCTCTGATGGAAATACTTTAGAGTCATCTGCTTTTGCAGAAGAGGACAGACGCTTAGCTTATTTCTGAGAAATCAGGCCATGTCTGTGGCCTCTGAAGTTACAGACCTGAAAATTACAAATCACTCTTGAAAATATTTGCTGGCTACTGAATGTAGAAACAGAGCAAACCAGAGTCTCAGAAAACAAAATGGAAATTACAGATTTTGTGAAAGTTTTTTCATAAAGAAAACTCCTACTGGGGACAATAGATATTTAGCCTTTAAACCAGAGGATCAGCCCACCAGAAGTGAACATCAAAGCAGTCTATTTTCCATTAACTACTTTCTGCAGCCTACTGTGCTGGATGCAATCTGTCATGCCAGTTTGTAGTCCAGCAGTTAGGGAAACTACCAGAAGTCAGAAGGCCTGGGCTAATTTCCCAGCACTGTCAGCCTAACACATCTGAAATGATGCAGTTAATCTGAAGTAAGTTGCACAAGCCATCTAAGACAAAGCATAGCCTTTAATTTCTAGTTTTTCAGGCAACACTGGCCTCATATCTCCCTTATTTTCTTCAGTAAAGTTACTTGTAAACTAGTATATCTTCTGTTCTAGTAGGCCCAATTTAAAACCAACAGAATTCAGGAAAGAAAAAGAACCTCCCTCTGTCCCTTCAGGGATTTAACTGAAGTCATATAAAGAGCAAGAAAACTTTCTGTATGGGAGAAAAATGCTACAGAGTCTCTTACAGAAACTTCACACAGGCTACCCTCACATATCTAAAAGTACAACTGTTTTGGGATTGCAACTATTTTCCCCTGGAAGGATAACTCATATCCAGCACACAGAGAGGCATCTTATCCACCCGCAGGCTGGACACTCATCCTCTCAAAATCTAAATGCTCGAGCTGGCACCAGCTGTAGCCCCTAGTGAGCATTACACAGAGCAGTTAACAACCCCTGAATTACTGCACTCCTGGATCATAAGGACAGAAGAAAAGCGTTATTTCTCGTTTTTCTTTTTGCCCTCTCCTCTCCCCACTCCCTTCCTAGTTTCTAATATCATAAACCATCAGCCTTGCTAAATTGGGCTCTTTCTACAGGCAGATGGGGGTGTTTATGAGGGAGAGGGATGGTGGAATGATTAAGCAATAACACGTTAGTGTAAACAAATGCACAGTGACAAATTTGGGATTTCTTTCCTACTCCCAACAAGGAAGTATTAAGACACAAACTGGCTCCTGTTAGCACTTAATATTTTTTCTTTGATGCTATTTTTAACTTGCTTGGAGCAAAAGTTGCTTACAGCACTATTTGTTGCCAAAAAAAAATAGAGTAACCAGCAATGCAAAGAAGTAAAAGAATTCCCTCCTCAAAATAAGGCTGAATTTGCAGGTTATTAATTATTTTGTTCAAAACCTTCAGGAAATCACTCAAAATCAAATCTTTATTTAGAGCATAAACCACAATCAATGCCTAGACTTGCAGTGGTGTCACACAGTTACAAAATGAGCCTAGATATGCAGGTAGTCAATAAAAACCACAAACAAATCTGCATTAAGTGTATTCCAAAGCAGTATACACTCAAGGTTTCTAATTTGTTTTTAAAACCTAGAAGTTTTGGTCTGGATGCACTGGCCACCTTTTAAATACTCTGTGCTACTCTACATCAACGGTGTAGCTGCTCTCCCTCTTTTGTTTGGAAATGCAATTTTGTGGTTGATTTGTTTGAAACTCTCCTACTTGCTCCTTTGTGAAATGCCCCCTCTGCATAGGGAAGGTGGAGTAGAAATTAAATCACACCTACAAAATGAAGGCTTTCTTGTAGAGAGAAGTGTTGCAATTTGCTCAAAGATGGTTAAGATTTGGGGGCAGCCTTGTCACCCTGTTTAAATGTGGTGATCTTTCACATGCGTATTATATAACAAGAGGTCCGGCTTTGTCACCAGCACCCTGCCTCAGAACTCCATAAACTTCACTGGAATTGAAAACCTTCCAGCAAAATGTAGATCAGAAGGACTGAAGGACCTGATGGGTAATTAAACTAGGGGGCAAAGATGATTATCAAAAGGCAGCACATTATACACTTACATCCCTTTTAGATGAGTGGCATCATGATCACAAATGAAAATTCAGGTATTGTCAGGAAGTAAATACAGAGTCTGCTTGTCTTCTGCTATTAACAAACAAACTCTTGCCTAAAATAAAGCTGAATGTGATTAAGGTAACTCCTGAATGGTTACCTTGACCTAAATTTTCCAAATGCCATAAATGCCATGTAAGTTTCTCAACACTTTTCTAAAAACTATGATTGCTTTCACCGAATAGTGAATTTTTAAGCCACCTAAGGCATATTTCGGAAACACATCTGATATCAGAACCGCTCTTACAGTATAGTTTTGCTCCTTAATAAGAGTCCAAAGGCCAGCTGCAGACTTGGCTACCTGATTTTTGAGACAGGGGGCACTATTCTCTGTTAAAAAGCCTGCAGCTATCAAGCATTTTTAGAGCGTTTATATGCAGGATTGGTTTCTGTGCCTAGCATTTCTTGTGGCTTCTGGAATGAAAAGGAGAAGATTAATACATTTAAAATATCAATGCATTTCATATAAAAAATCATGCCTAGATTAACTATATTAACAACTGATATATCCCTGTTTATCTAGTGTGTGTGTGTCTTTATTTAGTGTGATCACTAGTAATGACAGGTAATTCGATAAGTGATCTCATGAGTAACTGGGAAAATAAGAACCAACACAAAGACAAAAGCCTCAAAATATAAAATGCACCCATCCCTTGCATTCTGTTTTGTCCTTGCTTCCCTAGGCTGTCTAACTTTCAGGTTTGTGATTGTATCTGATCACCAAATCAAGTCCTTAATTTCCAAAGGAATGGTAAGCCTTAGTCACAAATATCATCAATGAGGAGAGGAGAGTCTTTTGGTGATGCTTATTGGCAAGATACAATTTTGATATCAAATATGAACACACAGTACAGAATACAACACTGTGTGACTGAAATTCTGCACTCAGAACAGTCCTTTGCCCCAAAGAAATGCTGAACTCCCTATTTCACCGAGTCACCCAGAATCACAGCATATTAGATCATTGTTAGATCATTGAGGCCAAAGCCTGGCCCTGCCCATCATCATCCCCAAGAGTCACACCATGTGCCTGAAAGCATTGTCCAAACTCTTTTTGAATTCTGTCAGGCTTGGTGCTGTATATTTGTATTTGTAGTTTTTAGAGATATGGGAGACAGCAGTTGCAATTGCTACAGCTGATGTCCTGCCTGCACTCTGGTTTCAGGCGTGTTAGTGCGTTTTAAGCTGCGCACTACCATAGCTGCTACCCAGGCAATGCGCAGCACCCAGTACAGGATCAGGGTCAGTAACTGGTTTTAATTCCTTACCTGAACAAGAATTCGAGACTGTAAGGTCAAGGGGTGTTAATACAATAAAGATATATTTTCCCAGTTGGGTCAAGCAAAACCAAACACTAGACCTTAATTTTGTAGTAAGATTAAATAAATTCAGGCTGGCGAGCACTCAGAATACCCTGCCAGCTGCCCCTGTCTTTTACAGACAACTCTTCAACCCATCATGTGTTGTCTCAATGCCATAATTGTAGGTAAAGACTGTAGGCTAAACTTAATGCCTGATCACCAGCCTAGGGCTCCAAAAGCAGTAAAAGCCAGAGAGCTCTACAAATATCAGTTTCAAGAACATACTCTTTAACTAATGAGCCTTCATGTTCTGAACCAGCTTCACATTTATGGTGGCTGCTGTTGAAACACAGCACACCCATCAGCCTGGCTATGGGTGGGAGAGGTCTGGGTGTCAGCTGCAAGGTCTAGGAAAGCAATGAATGCGAGGTCCTAATTCTGTAGACACAAAGACACTCGGCTGGTTTGTAGCCATTTCCAGTTTTCCCAGATGTTTTCAGCCCACAGGCCGTATCTATTGTTTTGATACCATCCAATTACTATGGTAGTTTCAGCCAAACTTCCTGACCCCCTGTGCTGTCAGGGTCTTAAAAGCTGTCATGGAGCAGCAAGGGGGGCCTGCTCCACAAGGAAGGCAAGCCAGCAGTGCAGGGGCAATGTAGGGCAGGGACCTGTGTGGTGAGGGTGCAGTCCCACAGCACCTCAAGAACAGCAGGTCTCATGGCGGTACCCAGGTTCACACAACAGTCCTGTCATCACTGGACAAGTCCATGGGGATGTCCATGTCAAAATAGGAAGTCAAATTGTCAAGGCAAAGGCAGAATCAGACAGGCTGGGCACAGGACTGAATTCCTGCAAAGCAGATTAGGCAAGCACCAAGGGCAAGGACCAAGCTTAAACACAGCTCTGGAGTCAAGGGTCTCATGAGACTCCCAGGAGACTTCCCACAGCTCTCTCACAAAGGTCTTCCTCACGGAGCAGCTGGATCCAAGGTCACCCAGATGCAGGCAGTCAAACCCCTCTGAGGAGGAGAGCCTGGCAGTGCCTTCAGGATGCAGGCACGGAGCTGTCAGTCACCTCTGCACCAGGGGCACCAGGAACACACTGGTGTTTGTACACTCACCATCACTGAGCCCCAGCCTGAGCAACCTCAGCTGTTCAGAGTGACCTACACTGAGGAGCTTAGCAGGTCACCAGTGAGTACGCAAGAGGAGAGCCTCACCAGGCTCACAAAAGCTAACAGTATTCCTTTGCTCTCAAGCATGAAATGTCTACATGGCACAAACATACCAAGGTTTCTGCTTATTTACTGGGCTGACCAGGCTTCTACAGAACCAAAAGATACTCTCGAAGAGGCTCTGCACCACAGAGGAATATCCCATCAAATTTCCTAGTGAAGGATCATATACTAGCCTGTCTCCCAGTTTAGCTGCCAATGGGCAGTCAGTATTTAAATGTGAACATGTAAACTTTTGATCTTCCTCCCCAACATTTAAATAAAGACCACCTTTGCAAAATAATACCGTTTGTTGGAGTATCCTTATAATTTTGCTCAAACAGCATGGCATAAAAAGATCTGCTGTTCCACTTCATCTCAGCACAGCACTTGCTAAGACAGCAGTGCAATTAAAATTGTAGTTTCCTATTTTATAAAAGAGGCATAATTTATATTTTGATACTTGCAATGCCACAGCATCCTAAGATTAAGTTGTTGTTTCAGGGTTTTCTTCAGTCCAGATTCAGATTCCCAGTGTGACAGTGTCACAAATGAGCAGAGTAATTTGAGGAAGGATACATAAAGAGGAAAGTTGATGTGTTGCTGTCAGTCACTCTCTCACAATGATCATGTCACAATTTCTGCTGAGTCACTGTTGATTAAGTTATTGATGTTACAGAATGTTCTCTGAATCCCCTTCCAGAAGGGGAACACATAAAGCTAATAAATCGATCCACAATTTCAGTGAATATTTGATGAAAGGGAGCTACCCAGTGCGCAGGCTGGAGAAGACTAAGAAGTACAGCTGAACAAGAATGTTTTTCTTCACAAACATACATCACTTCAAATCCACGTCTGTTTTTCCTCTATTCTGTAACCATTCAAAACAACCCTGTAGTCCACATATTAAGGAAACCTTATTAAACTGGAACCTTTACAGTCATGTTCTTCTATATGATTTCCTTCTAGAGTCCATAAGCTTTGAGGTACTGTGAACAATTCAAATTTCAGTGAGACAGGAAAGTAGCACCTCTATGTTTCAATTTCATACTTCTGTTTTCCCTCTACTATTCCTGGTAGGAAAAGTCTTCTGGCTTGGAAGTAATAATAAGCAGCTTCCACTTATGGTCTAACATTAGGAAGAAAAACAACCTCACAGAGATGCTATCAATTCTTCAGTAGTCAGGGTAATTATTACTAACAATTCATACCACAGTTAGCACAGCAAAACTTCCACTCTAACTGTATTTAACTTTGTTTATTGAGGACAACAGACATGTTTTCTCATATCAAGGCCTGAAGGTGGAATTACCAACAAATTCTGGCACACAATCACATTCTTTTAAAATACATTATTATACATCATGAGATCCCTGAAACCAGAGAACTTTCCATAAAATTCAGACCACACTATTTCAAAAGGTTTGGAGAGGAGGGATAAAAATGACAGTAAAAAATTTGATAGTACAATTACAATCAGTGACAAATCGATTGAAAAAGGAAGCAGGAATACCCCTATCTTGACACTGAATTTCCTGAAATGCAAATCAAGACACTGTGTTGTGTAAAAATGGTGTCTCTTCAAACTTCTAATAGAACTAGAAATCCTTATTGCTTATTTATTTAGTGGGATTGTTGCTATATACACAGTATGAAAAAATATATTTATTGGGTTACAAACAGAAAACTACATGGGAGGAAATTGAGTATGGAGTTATGTATGTCTGACAATGCTATTCACTTTGACATAGCATGGATACTAAACAGGAATGAAATTCCACTGACATTTGACTCAAAGGAGTTACCTGCACAAGGCCTAAGATACAACATTAACTGAATAATCACAGAATCACAGAATGGGTCAAGCTGGAAGGGATCACAGGGGGTCATCTGGTCCAACCTTCTCACTCAAGAATGGTCATCCCAGAGCACCTGGCACAGGATTGTGTCCAAGTAGTTCTTGAACGTCTCCGGTGAGGGAGATTCCACAACTTCTCAGGACAGTCTGTTCCAGTGCTCGGTCACCTGCACAGTGAAGAAGTTCTTCCTCATATCAGGTGGAACTTCCCGTGCCTCAGTTTCTGCCCTTTGCCTCTCATCCTATTGCTTGGCACCACTGAGAAGAACTTGGCTCCTCTCGACACCCCCTTTGATTTTAGAACTAAACAAATACATACGTTACTGCAACTGAATCACAAAGTGAAATTTTTAAGATTTTTAAGAAATAATTTTGAAGGTAAGTGTTTAAATTAGCCTTCTGGACAGAAAAGAAACACTGAGTTCTTATATGTATTATTCATTATAGATGTAGAGCAACTTTTTCAACTCTCCTCAGTTGAAAAAGTTGCTTAATGAAAGGTATGAAATGTAAAAGCAATTTTTGTCCTTTGTAAGAAAGTGTTACATTTTACAAGATGGTCATGTTGTTTCACGGGCAGATGATGCTTACATCAGTGATGTCATGTTTCAAACTTTTCAGGGTTTCAGGTATAACAATGGTATAACACTAAAGATACAGACATAATCCACAATCAAGACACAAACCACAATACAGCATAGACATGACACATTATTCATGGTGAGGAAAGTCTTGTAATATAAACAACTATTACAAAAATACGCAAAAATTATAGTTTAAGTCTTAAATTTACACTCAGGAATATCTCACAATGTTATAAAAAACAGATCAGACTTTCCTTTGTCAAATGGACAAAACAATGTAGCTGTACTGGGATGCTACTGTGCCTCAGGTACCTGACTTAAGTTTTAGTGATTCAGGTCTCGTAACAAGCTTAGACCTAACATGATAAGTGGCTCACAAGCTGAACAGCTTCAGCTTTGTGTGATTTCCTCCACAGTCACATGGTGGAGTTTCAGTTACTCTGTAAAGTTCATAAAAACAGGCTTTCATAAATAGAAATTATCCCAGTGGCAACTATTCCACCATCTCAGTTTGCCACTTGCAGGCATGGATTCTTTACCGAGGAGGAAGGTGATATCTCCTCCAGTGTGGATGTCCCGATTCTCTACCTGGAAAGAGTAAGAGAGGAATTAAATACATTCAATGAACATTAAAGCAGGAAAACAAGGGCTTATTAAGATAGCCTGCAAGCAAAGTTACATTTATACATATCTTTAAAAAGTACATGTCCCTGTCCAGTTGGTGTATAATTATGGGTAGTATTCTGAGATGCTGGAGGATAAAGTCCATGGTGGCTCTTCTTAAAACTCTTGGGTGACTGTCACTTTTAAACCTAGTCCAGTTAATGGGTTGGGATAGTGAATCATATCTGTGGCTGGTAGATCTGACTGTATGAATTCAGGAAAGGAAAATATGCTGTTTAGAACCACACATAAGCTATATTTACAAATATTTTCATACTGGTTTAAGTGTGCCTGTGCACAAAATTGGTTTAGTTATAGAGTCCTATTAGCAAAGCAGTACTCACAATGTAAATTAAATCTTTTTTCAGCACTGAAGTTCTACCAGGTCTCATCTGCATTACAGTTCTACCAAAATCCTATTAATCAGAAATATGCTTGAACACAACACCAGTGTGGAAGCCTTGACTAAGTATCTTGCAAATGAGAGGCTGCTTGTATTATCAGTGGTTATGTGTTTTATGGTGTGCTAAGACTGAAGTGAATGTACCCTTTTGATGGAATTACATTCTGTGAAGAAATGGCTAATTAACAGTGATTTCCACAGCTTAATGCTCAGTTTACTTTTAGGGTCTTATAGAATGAGTCAAGATTGTGACGTAAAACAATGTATTAGTGGTCTAACTTCTAATTACTGAACTTTGTTGATCAGTAGGGTATAACAGGCTGTGGTGTGGTGTTGCAGCCACAAACCTAAAATTCTTAAATTATCAAAGAAGAAATATTTAGGGAAAATCTACCTTTCTGTGAGGCTTAGATGTCCTGCTCTGAGTAACATGGATGTGCTCTTATCCATTTGTAACACAGAGCCAAGAAATTTATGGAAAGAAGTTAAATGAATAAAATCAAACAAAAAGCCCTCCAACCCTCCCAAAACACAAAAAACCCCCACAGCTGAATTCCCTACACTCAAAATACAGCTAGAGGATGAGCTGCTTTATTACAGCAGCTCAGTGGCTGCTATTGACCCTATAATGAAGGACGCCTAAGTCCAGTTCTTGTTCTGCCTGAGGGGATTCAAGCCATCCTCTCAGAGAAACACCAGTGCTTCTCGGGTAGATGCCTTCTTGGTGCAGACCCTCTTTCCTCCACTGGTGAAGTTGAGACATTGTCACGGAATTCTTAAACATTAACTGCTAAGAGAGAGCAAAGGCTGCCTAATCATTATATACACCCCAGACACAGAAGATTAATTACTTTTTACTGCATTTAATCCAATGATTTATATATAATATGCAACAGCAGGAGTCATAACAATGTACCATGGAAGGGCACATAGAGGATGGGATATCAGTAATATTACTTGGAAGTTTTATCACATAAGTTAACATGAACAGAAAATGGCTACTTTTTTGTTCTTTTTTTAGTCTCTCTTTGATGAGACACACATATAGCAGAGACAACAGCTACACAGAGAAGCAACCCAAATACCTGTGCTAGTATTAGCAAACTCAGGAAAATAATTTTGTCAAAATAAGTGATGTTGGCAGATCAGTTTAAAAGGGGCTCTAAAACACTGCAAGGCTCTTTTATAAGGACAGATGTATTTTTCCAATAAACTTGTTTGACTTATAACACAGGCAATTTAACTGCAGTTATGGGATCATGTTTTAAGAGTGTCCTGAGGGTAAGAAATAGAGGCTAGTGCAGAAGAAGCCAAGATGTTTAAATAATGCTACTGAAAGACATAACACAGCAGCACATTTACTGTGGAACATACTTTGTGGAATACACCTAGCCATAAGATCTCTGGAGCTGGTCAGAGATGATCTGACCCCTGTATATCAGGTTTCTTCAGATGGTCAAGAACTGGTATGAATGACCAGTTTTGGTTTTGCTTGTGCTCATCATATACACTCTATATTTTAGCTTTATATTTTACATACTAGATTGAAGAATATTATTTGTGAATCAAATAATATTATCTTACTCTCAAGCATTCAACAGTGGCAGCTGAAACACATTAAAGACTTCACTGTACATATTTATTATTTATCTTTCCTAATCACATCATCAACCTTCTTTGAAAACCTCACCTAGAAACATAAAAGAAATTCAGGCTCTGCAGACTTAATAAAATAATTGATATTTCTTAGACACTTCTCTTCCTTTTGCTTGTTTTCTTTAATTTGCATGTATGTGCTTCAACTCAGTAATGAGGAAGTAAAACTGAATTATGTCACCTCAACAGTGTTATCCACAGTGGCATTTCACTGAAATGTCTGTTCTTTTCAAGAAGTGAAACTGGTAAATGACTTCAGATTAATGCCAAGGCAAGACAGAACTTGCATTTGTATCACTTAGGCAGTGACCTGGAAGTGGAGACCCTGATCTAGAAAACCACTTAAGAATGTGTTTAACTTTATTCATATGCTTGAGTGTTTTGCTGAAGTATGAACAAAGATCTGCAGCTAAAGACTTCAGACATATTTCTGTGCAGCTGTGCCAATTTGTTGTAGAACTATTACAATTTTAAACAAAATTCAGCTGAGACCAAGCATGAAAATTACAGATACCACATGAAAGCTTTTTTCCCAGAGCACTGTGAGTGGAAGATGACTGCAGATTACAATGCTACACTCCACCTCACCCTGCAGAGCTAATTTTTGCAAGCGGCAGTCCACAGCTATGTAACTGATGCAAGTTTTGTTGCTGACTGCGGCAGGCACAGGGTAACTGCACACATAAACATGGGCTGCAGATAGACACAGAGCTGTTATGCAGTTGATAGGGACAATTCCAAATCCACAAACATGTACCCATTTTTTACCTTGTGACTGCTGGTGTCTCTGTGCAAACCCCCTCATCTGGTTATGATACGGAGAAACAAAATGACTTCTGTGTGGTTGTTGGAACCTGGGATTAAAATCTCTTTGTTCTCGTCCTGAAAAACACTATTCACTAAGCAACTCTGACAGTATGTAAGATTAAATGAAGAAAAAGAGAGACAGTGTATTCTTTTTCATGAAACAGTATTTCTTAGTTTTATGCCAAAATACTCATGCACAATAACAACCTTTCCAAACTAAAGTCAGCCTAACAAGCATGGTTCTTGTCCTCATTTCCATCTATGCACATCACGATTACAAGCTGTTAACAAGTGCATTTAGAAACCAGATCAAAATTTTATGACATAGATTTGGAGACTGCAGTCGTTAAAACAAACAGAAATCTCTGTCCAAATTAGAATCACAAATCATAATTAAAATGGTTAAATATAGCACTCAAGGAAAAGCAGATGCTACCAAGGTCTGGTATTATAAATCACCAACAGATATCCCCAATTTTGAGTGTCCAGCATGAGCATGTTGTAGAGCCATGTCAGACGTATTGCTGCCAGATAATGCAAAGTACTGAACTAGCAGAAAATTACTCTGTCTGTTGCAATTTGCTCAAGGAATTCTGAAGGGGTAACTTTTATCCTCACAGACATTATAATTGATCAGGTATTAAGCAAGTAATAAATATAATATGAGCATAAACACTGAGATCCAGTGTAAATTATTTCAAAGTCTCAAAAGCCTCAATATTCAGGCTGATCTGTGATTGATTTAAAAAACTTTTAGATGTTTTTTCCCCTGAAAGTCAGGCAGATTAGGTAGGGAAAACAAATATCTTTAGCAAACTGAGCCATAAAGTTGGGGGAAAAAAGCAAGATCTTAAACATAAAATCACAGTTCTTCAAATTGCCCAAAAGCTCTCTTCTATTTTGAAATGTGTCAGCCAGTCCAATGAGAAGTATTTAATCTTCAATGCCTCACTCAGACCTTCAACTATCAATGTTAAAATAGCTCCCCTGAGGGAATGAAAGAAAAAGCTCTGAGTAATTTAATTTCTCCTATAAAAATACTTTAGTCACTGAATAAATAGTGATGTTTCTGTCAATGATTGATACTTATTGCATATATCTCACTAACTACGTAGCTAGATGGAAATACTATTCCATGTAAACCTTGGGTAATCAAACTCACATAAATTGCTAAAAAGGGAAATATTTTCTTGGATCTCTTCATTGGCTTCTTGGAGAAAGAACTTACAATTTACTTAGCTTGATGGGCTGCCTATGTAATTGCTGGTGCTGTTGAAGGATAATTTATCTCGTCAATATATTAACTTTATTGAGAAAATTAACACAATGCCAACCTCTATTACATCCATTCCCTCTTGGTCTGCTCTGTATTGTTCTGTTCTTTGCCATGCAAACCTTGCAAATGAGAGACTTCAGATTCTGGAAGGGTGTGTACAAAGACTCCTACAGACAAAACAGTTAAAAATCAATGACTCTTCTGCTCTTCTTTCTTCAGGTGTAGCACAAATTACACATATACACAACAACTGTAAGACTTGTCTTAGCCACACTGGTGCATGCATGAAGGTGGTAGATCTGGTTCACACCTTGACAGGAAATAAAGTTCGAACATTTAATATTAAAAGTGGAGACTTGGAGGGATGAGTAGGGGTGCAGAAGAAATGTTTTCCCCTTTCTCAGTGAAGTTTGTTTTCCTTCTCTGCTCACATTTGTAAATCCCCTGCTGTCCTATTCTATTACCTTACACCTGCAGATATACTTGACTAGACTTCTATCAGCAATACCTCAGGCAGACATGGTTCAAGCCTCCAGATAGGGACAGAACTCATGGAAATACACCAGTTAAAATCAGTCTCTTAATCTCATGCATTAGAAATGAAACTTAACCCAACAGTAATACATCTGCTCCAACTCCTGACTGATAAAACATAACTAAGTCTAAAAACAAATGGGGGAATTAAATACAAGTGTTTACCTTGTGGTGTGATGAGAAATTCTACTGTCAAAAGGACATGCTGAAGCTATTTAAGAATGCAATATTGAGAGATGTGATACATCCTTAACCTTCTCTGATTTCTGTGAGCTTTGAAAAAGTGACAGATTTTAGAATGTATTTCTTTTTTATCCTGATTGATCCTGGGCATGTGGGATTTTGTACACAATGAAGAGAATCAGGAAAAGAGAGATTTTAGAACAATAACATAATTTGTGATTTTCATAAAATTGAACTGATTTTTACAGGATGACAATTTCTTTTTTAGGAGCAGGAAGGAGAGAAGAAGATGACAGGATAAGCTAAAAAAATATAATAGGTAGCAAGACTGCAGTAACTAGAGAGGTTTCTTAAATTAGAGGTAGAGTCTGACTCCCTGAACCCTCCTGAGAACTTTCCTAATACGTTTTTTGAGTTAACAAATCTCATTATAGAGCCTTAAATAAAACCCATGGATTTTTAGATTTTTTTTTTTTTTATCACACAAACTGGGTCCAGCCTGTGAAGAACACCCTCTAATGGGAAAACCTTTCATTTTATTCTTGGGAGAAAAAATTCAGAATGTATGGAGGCTGGATAAAAAGCAAGATCAGAAAAGAACAAAACATACCATTTATGCTGACCCCATGATGTAATTTGGTTTTAATTTTAAAAACTTAATCATGAACATACTCATCAGTGAGAAGCACAATAAAAAGGTTAATAAAGTGATAATATCATTGCCTCACTTCTTTATGAGACTATTAAAGCCAATTTTCTGTATGGATAAACAAACTAATATGATTACAGTTTTGAAAAACAGAGAATTAGCATAATATGAGCTTAGCATAATTTTTTTAAAAAAACAAGATGGCCCTATTTTTATCCTTATCAGAAGCTGTCCATTTTTTATCTTTAACAGCTGTTAGGCTACAAAGAGCTGAACTACGCAAAAACTTGCCCACAAAAATAACAACTGTATTTAATGTATACATTTTCTTCTTTGGTATAGGACCCTGTAGGAAGCAAACCCTAAAATGTTAGACATTTCTGATATCCATGTAAATATTTAACCAGGACTGTGTTTCCACTGTAATTTTCAGAAACCTATTAACTGTATTTAAGTCTATCATATTCAAAACAACACTGATTCTGAGATTGACTCAAGTCCCTGAAGTAATGTAACTGTCCAGATAACAGAGAAGGGACCCTAACAGTTAGGAGACAAGCACTGAATAACCAAAGGAATAACTTTTTCCTATTATTTTTCTTTTCCATAACAAAACATCCCATGCAGAATAACTCTTTTCTGAATACAATGCTGTCACTATCACCAGATTAGACTTATGGTGCTCAAGGTTAGACTGTTAACAAACAAGTCCTGAAAGATCTTGGCTTCCAGCAGTACATTAAGCTCTGCCAGGAACTAAGTATCATTTTTATTTATTGAACTTATAATAATAGGAAAAACCAATCACATATACTTGTTGCCATGCCAGTGTTCCCAGCTAAACTGGCATCTCTTAGCAATTCTCCCCAAAACAGATTCTTGCCTCAAACTGATAAGATGGAAAGCTATTTTATTAGTCTGGGTACATATCTCTGCCATATATGTACCATAAAATTGTACCTAAAAAAGAAAAAGATATTTAAACTACTCTAAGAGTTCACATAGCTAGAGTATTTTTCCTCACAAGAGAACAGTTTATCTGGGGTTTGTTTAAAACAGAACATCAGGCTTTTAAAAACCCTAACCTAGATATTTCAGTTGACCGAGCATATTTCAAACTCTGTTCTAGGAAAGTAAGATCTTCCTTCATCTCTGTTATAAAACAGAATAAAATAGAACTCTAACATTAACACACCAAGATTTTCAAATATTAGCTAAAACATACTACATTACACATGTAAAAATACCTATATCAATTAATATTAATTTTTTTCAGATTTAAATATGTATTATCAAAGTTATCCACTAACCTGAATTCTACCCAAATGGAAAACAAGTATCAGTTTCACACAGAGCCTGATACTCTTACATTTTCCCATTTATTCTTTAAACCCGCTGTTGTTTTGCAAAAGTCCTGCATGAAATTCCTGGATGAACCATTGGCCCGATCCAAAATCTACTGAAATCAACACACCAATTAATAGGAACCACAGGATTTGGATAGAACTTATGGTCCTAATCATATAATTGAATACATATGGAAAGGATTATTCTCCTCCTTCATGCTAAAAACATATTCATTCCACCCACCCATAAGAGTTGCACTCCTCACTCCAGACCAGCATGGTATGTAACTGGACACAAAATCACAAAACACTGGCATTGAATGCATAAGATTAAAATAAAACTGAAACCTTTTTTCTCTGTAATTACTTTACTTTAACCTGAAGTGATAGATTCAGGAGCAGGTAAATACATTTCAAATGTAGGATTTTCAAAAGTAATTAAGTGGCACAGGCTTTTCAGTTCCACATTGAAATGAGACACATTAACTGAAGGTCTTCAGAGCTTCACAGATGGGTACAGATCTACCCAAGCATCTCTCCACATATTCTGTGCTGGTGCAGCACGAGCAGGTCTGGTTTGGGGCTTCACCAGAGCATCAATAGAGTCTTGCACCCAGTCCAGCAGACCCTACCTCTGGGCCTGGACACGATGCCACCTCAATGCACTGTGCTCAGCAGGACTCTGGTACCTCCCTGCCCAGACATGTTTGAAATCATACTGGTCTTTTGGTAACATAGCATGCAAATCTTATAAATCCCCAGAATTGTAAGATAAAGTGGGATTGAGAACTAAGTACTCGGAACTACAGGAAGGTACTTCGTGATATTCTAAAAGAAATACCCATATTTACCTATTCTAAAAGAATATACCTTCTGATTTCCAGTTCCTCTCTGAATTTGCCAAACCTTCATCTCAAAATTTAGGTTCCTTAATGCCTTTAAAAATAACACTCTTTACCATTTTAAAAATTAGGGTTACCCAGTATGTTTTTTTGAAGGTGTTCTGAATATGTTGCTTAAAACCTTATGGGAAAAAGATCTCATTAATATCTCAGTACTAGAAAACTATTATGGGCATTTTTGTTTTTGAAATTGACAACTATTTTCCTTATATTACTTTCTGAGTAGTAGGAAGAAAAATAAAGGTAAAATTACAGCTTCCTTCATAGGCTCAAAGAAAAACGCAAAGAAAGGGGAACAGTGTAAACATGAATATTAAAACAACAAACAAAATGGGCAGGTACATTTTTACAAAGAATACATAACTAAAAGGAAGGAAGTGATTATTTACATTGCGTTCCAAAAGTTCTTCCATGGAGCAACCTCGGTGCGACTGCTGGTATTTTTCCTGAAATAGTTTTCCATCAAACACTGCCCAAGGCATGAGATCATCCATTCTGAAAGGAAAGCCACAGGCGCTGTTGGCCATGAGCAAAGTTGTAAGGCCACGGATCAAGATAGCGCCCAGATGCACAGCCCTGGAGTCCACCTGTGCAAGCTGTAAACACACACACACACACAGAGGCAGATCTCACAAATCAGGAAATAAGAGCAAGCTTACCATCACATATAAACATGCAAACAGCAGAGAAAATTATAAGCTATCCTGACGCTGTCACAATGATGGCTCTCTGCTGCACAGCAGAATTCATCGGAGGGTTCTGTATCTAGCTTTATTCAATAAAGTGTATGTAGTGAAGTTTAACAAATACAGCATCCCACTCAAGTTTTTAAGACAAATACATTCAAAATGTAAATGGAAAAACAAAATAAATGGCTATTCTCCATAGTATCTTTCAAGCATTAGCAGATCTGCAGGAAAAAAAAAGTTCTGTTAGTGGAATGCAAAACATGAACTGGGAGTATAAATTGATGTGTACAGTGATCCAGCAACCTTCCAGAGTTTGCTTACCCCGGAAATGTTACAGCATTTAGAGATCATTTAAATTACAGGATTTGACAGAACAAAGTTTATTGTATCCAAGCTTTTATTTTAAGTACTCTAAAATTTCCTTTGACTGTAATCTGAAAGTCAAATTATTTCACTTCAACCTGGCTCTCTCCAGAAGAAATACTGGAATCATGTGACATTTAGAAAATGCAAAATGAGAAACTCAACAAGACAATTAAAACTCACACAGCCAAAATAAATTCCATGGGTGAATTTAACATCCTGTTGTGGCAGAGCATAGCAAAATATAAAAACCTTGAAACAAATATGGGGAAAACTGTGATTTTAAGTATTGTTTTAAAAGTACAAAGCTCCTCAGTGGGCAATGCCTTTTCCATTCTGTACCAAAGCAGTCTGTTAGGATCAGGAGAGATTCATAACAGTGTGGTCATCAATACTGTAATCCGTGGTAGCTGTTGTACCCTTATAGTATAAATTATACCAGAAATGGAATAGTATCCAAAATAGCCCAGAACAGAAAGGGCAAAAAGTGACTCAAATTGTCTTAGCCCTAGCTCCTGGAGAGCTCTGAACTGTTTGCCTGAAATGCAATGGAAAGGGTTGGCCATTTTTAGTACATCTTACATCTTGAAAGACTTCTAAAAGACTCAAAAGTATGGACAAACACCATCAGTGTCTTAAAAAAAAAAAAGACAAGTAGTAGCGAAATCCATGAAATGTTGTACTAATGAATCAGAATTTTTTCTTCTTAAGGTCCACATAACAAAATCAGGAAACCTTTGCTAGCAATAAAGAGCTACAAAGCTTCTTCCAAAAATGAAAATCACAAATCATTTGGAGAATAGAGCCAAATCCTGGTGAAGGAGTTAGGTTTTCTGCACTATCATGCAATGAGCTGACTTTTGTTCCATACTTTGACTAGGTAAAGCTGAGTTCTGTGATGGGATTCCCCCTAACCACAGACAAGGGGCAACAGGGTTCTGCTAAGCTGACTTGAAGATACAAGGTGCATCTCCATGGGCTGTTTTCTGTACAGTGCAAAAGCAAAACGGGGCCTAGATATGAAAATGCAGGCAGGGAGATGCCAGGCAGGGAGGTTCCGAGCCCTCTGGGAAGAACTTCTCTGTCTCTAGTGATTCCTGGAAAGGCATCAAACTGGCCACCAGGGCATTGACCCAACATGACAGTCAGTAGCTGAAATTCATCCAGTGCAAACAACTGGAGACAACCCCTGACATCCAGACAAATGCACACAACACAAGCTAATTTCACAGAATCATAAAATGGTTTGGGTTGAAAGGGACCTTAAAGTTCATCTAGCTTCAAGCCTCCTGCCATGGGCAGGGACACCTCCCGCTAGAATTTGAGCAGTCATTTAGAAAATGAAAGGTCCATATTTTTCTGATCGTGACACTTCATATTTGAATAAGGGAGACTCTTTTCTAACCCTCTCTCTAAAATAAATGTATTTTCAGTAGGGGATCAGGCCACTGAGTTTCAGGAAGTTATTGCCTCCAGACGCCAGCTACCATTTTACCGGCTGAGACCAGTAATGACATGCACTCTCGTAACTCTCTTGCTCTGGCAAGTAAAGCATGGGTTTACAAACTGCTTAACAATGCTGAAGGGTACTTGAAAGAGGAATATGGTTTAAGTGAACCAGTAGTATTTGTACTAAAGTAAACTGCAGGAGTGCACACAGTCACTTATCATGTTGCAGATGAAAGATTCTTATACTGCATTTACTAGATTGCTTCTGATCACCAGATCAAACCTTAAGACCCGTAAGGAAGCATGTCCACATCACTTACAACCCTAGCCGTGCTCTTTACAATTACACAGGAGACATATTGATCAATAAGATAAAATAATGTTGCTGGTGACAGGCTTTACAGGCAGAAGACTTTGTTGTCCAGCGATATCAGTCCAGAACTTTCCTAAAGCACTGTAGTATTGGGAGGTGGAGGGTGTATGTTTGTGTGTGTTTTTGTGTGAGGGATGTTAGGTAACGCTTGGTGTTTTAATGGAAATTAGTGTGAGGGAGACCAAGGCAAGAGCTATCAACAGTGATTTCTTTATTTTAATAGGACAGGAAATACACTTACTAAAGGGTAGCTCTATTTTCCATGTCTGGCAATGAACACCAAAGAAAATGAAAGCACAGTGAGTCTGTAACAATGAGGCTGTGCACATGGCAAACCACAGAGTTGCCTTGCCATGGGAATGCTCACAACTGCTTGGTGTCTGCAATGTTAAGACGTCATGATGAGAAGTGGAAAATTTCAAAAGAAAAGAAGTCTTGTCTTGCAGGGCATTACACCCTAGAGATTACCTCCTTTTTGAAACTGTGCCTGTTCTTTTTACTATTTCTATAAACTCACGACCCCAGTGAACCATGTGAGATACACCCCTGTGATCTTGCTGCTGCTACTCCTACCATCCGCTGATGACATTTGTGTGAGAAACATGGGGAATGTGTGCGAACTGCCCCTCCTGCACCAGCTGCCTGTGCTGTGCCCCTGCTGCTGCGCCTACCAATGGCAGCTCCCCACCCTCCCAAGCACTTAGGAGAAAAGATTACTTTTCCTATTTGCCAGCATTAACTGAAGACTGAGAACTCAACAGTTCAGAGTCCTCTAGCATCATTGCAGCAGAGGTTACTGATATCAGAGGCTTGATCTGAACTGGGTAAGCTAATTGAGAAGAGCAAGAGAAGACCTACAGCACCCACAACATTACAGATAAAGTTTTTTTCTAACAATTTGAGAAATCTCTTTGCTAGGAGAGCTGCCATCATAGCCTTATATCACTGAGTTTGGGCTGATCTCTGTGGCCGTGTGCATGTGCCTTGGCAACAGAAAGAGGATTTGCAGGGTGGAAGGTGTTTGCTCGCAGGAGCACTTTGCAAATCTAGACCAAAGACTGCATATCCTGTTGAAGAGTTTTAACTTACATGAAGAAAAAAATACATGGATCTTGTAGAGGAAATGCAAATTTCCAGTTCAAATTTCATCTAATGAAATAATAATTAAAAAAAAACCCAAGATGTAAAAATACCTTTATGTTTTAAGGAAATACTATTAGTCCTCTGACTCTTCTTTGTGGATTCACAAGGGGTTTTTTGATAGAGGTGTAAACTTAATACTATGCATTTTGAAAGCTGCACAAACTATTTCCAGAAGCATACTAAAAAAAAATTTTTCCCTCAACTGATTGGAGATTAAAGGGTTCAAATTCTGTCTAAATGATAAATAGGTTCTATGACAGTTGAAATCTGAGGGTGAGTATCTGAACATGCCAGATGTCAGCAGACACAAAGAAAGGCCAGAACCACACACACCAGCAAAGCCATCTCACTATCTGAATTTCTAGAAACCATGGAGAAAAGATATGATGATACTTCAACAATTCTTTACTTGTGCTACTTTACGTGTCCTCTGTATCTCAATGTACTAAATATGACATTTCATTTAAAAACTGGTTCCTTTAGTAGGATTTTCAACAACATTCTGGGCATGGTCTTTTTCTATGTAAAAAGTCTGTATTAATAGCTGTTACTTAGAGTTTTTTCCTAACCTGTTGCCTTCTTCCTGTGGGGAAGTTGAATACAGAAGATATGACTATGGCTAACATTTTGAGATATAAATTTAAAAAGAAATAACTTAAAAATTACATATGCCATTTCTCCCACTTCTTCCTTCTCTACCCACCTACAAAAGAATATACTTGTTTTTGTGATTAAAGGGAAAACATAACACTCAAAGATAGGTTAGTATTTGATGATTTCTAGTTAAAATGAATCAATTAAGTAACAATAGTTACAAATAAATTTGTCCCATGCAATAAACTGCTGGAATTCAAGTGGTAGTGATCAAAATCTGTGTACTTGTCTAGCTTAACCAGTTCTTTTTAGGTCCATTAGAACTCGGGATATCATCAGTATGCTACTTCTTACATTACCTCCCCCAGCAGCCACCTGTATCTTAAATGATCAAATATTTAACCATAGGCAATTTATGCTTGAGCAATAAAGGCAGCAGGTGATCCTATCTCAGGAACTTGTCATTAAAACAGTAAAGCTTAGTTTTGCCTGAGAGCACTACAGCACATTTTGCTCTAAATGTCAGCTGATGACAAGTTAAGGTAAAGTCTCTGCAATGGAAAGCATCACTAAACAATCTCAACCAAGAGACCAGATCGTCCTGCCTTCAGCCGTTCGCATAAACTCCCAGTGGGAGTTGTCAAAGGATGCTAAAGCCCCTGCGCACTGGAGCTCTATTCTCTGAGAAAAAGATAACCTGAACTGGTGCAATGTTGGTAAATCTAAGGAGTGTCACCCCACAGAGGTGGGCTGGTGTCACAGTGCATTTACTAGGCATCAGTCAGCTTTAAGCAATAAGCTGCTGGGACCTGCCAACCAAACTGAAGGGGGAGAGGAGCACCAGTATTTTGAAAACAAACTAAGGTTTATTCTGCTAAAAGATTACTTTAAATTAAGCTCTTCCTGCTTAAACAAGGTGTGTGCAAAGGAAAATGGGGATTGAAAAGAGATCCTTCGAGGGCATTGGCTGCAACAGAAACTAGAAAAACCAGTTTTTAAACACTTCTAAGACTTTGAAGTAAATATTTAGCTGTAAACAACACAATTGTTTAGTATTTATATGTTCAAGAAAGTTTATTTACTGGGTTTTATCAGGACTTTGATGTAAAATGATACCCCTCTGTGGAACAACACTCTTATTTACATTAAGCTGAAACCAACACTGAAGTCAACTTAAAAAAAAATTTAAAATTGCTTTTACCATTAAGCACTATACAAATAATAATACAAAAGTACTACTGCTAACCAATTTGCAACCAGAAAAAAATCTCCTTCAGTGCCAAAAAGAATACATCTCATTTCTCGTTTAGTTTTCAGAAACAGTTGCCTTTATCAGAACTCTTAATCATACCCACAACAAACCCCAGCGTGACATTTCTGTGATAATGAATTTCACAGTTAAGAATTTTAGTCATCAGGCTAACCATCTGACTGTAGCCACGTCCTTTCTATAAAAGTGAATGGATTCACCTGGATTTTAATTTCTAGTGTCTTAAATATTTGCTCATGTTTTTGGTGACATACTTATCCTCGAACCTCCTCACCTTTCCATCACATAGAGAATATTGAATTTAGTTAGTAAGAAAATATATTTTATTTGTTTGGGACTCTGAAAATTCTTGTAGTCTGATTTTTTTTCTTTTTTATTTTTTAACATACAATAGTTAAATGTTATGGCATTATGAGAAGGTAAAGTATTAGTAACTCCACCTGCCCTGCAACTAATAAAGTTTGTCCCCCTGATGGGTGAAGGACTACCAGCAGACTCCTGGTACATCTGTACTACGAACTGATGAGCTCCTGAATGTTTTGTGTCACTGGCATCTGAAGTGGTTCAGTAATTATTAGAATTTTCTTCCCTGTGCCTGTAACTATGTCTCCCTCTCACATGGATGCCCTTATAAAGTGATGCCACACTTAAGTTTCCTCCTGTTGGGCAACTTAGAGTGCCTTCTCTGTCTTCCCTGCAGTTTATTTAAAACAACCAGCAGTAGGTATTTCTCTCCCAGACTCCTACATCTATGTCAAATGCAGCTGAAATTGACCAACACATTCAAACATTATTAGGGGACACAGAGAAAAAAATTTAAAAAGCATGCAAAAGGTCACTTCTCTCCCAGTAACTTTCCACTGTAAGCCTTCAAACATCACACTTTTCCCACTCCTTTACTTTCTGATACTTAGTATATATTTCTGGGTTCTCCTCTACACTGTCTAGCTCCATTACCAAAATCTTCAAAATGAGCATCTTCATTTGCTGCTACCTCATCCTGACCATACTCCTCATCTAAAGGCCTTATCTACAGCTTAGTCCAGCACTATCTCTTTGTTTAACCACAGGACTGGTCCATGGAACAGAGTTTTAGGAGTAAAAATTCTGCCACCAACAGAACTACTCAGCAGAGTGTGCTTGGCTGCCTTTGCTAATGCAGTGTGTCCTTCCACAGCCTCAGACTCTACTGGCAAATGACAGCTGGTTAGGCCTGCAACTGCTCAGTTCACTGCTACAATTGTCCCAGGCTTAGTTAGCTTAAAAGTTAGTCTTCTTTTTTTCCTCCCTAGATTCAGAGTAGAAGTTGAAGATTTATTCAGCTGTCCTAATGTAGGACCATCCCCTCTCTTAAGCTGTTTGAGCTTATACTTCTTATAGGCTTGATTTATTTCCCACTGAAACCAACCAACAGAAAGATCAATGAATTTCAGCAGAATTAGAGTTGGCAAAATTTACCATGTCTGAAGCACTGCAGCTTCCAGAAACATTATCACAACTGTTATTCAACTCATAAGCTCTTCAAATAAAACTGTCATTGAACCAAGATACTTAGCGTAGAGAATTCTAGTAAAGCAAATATTGTTTGCCAGTGCAATATAGGTTTTGTTGGGGTTTTTTTTCTTCCCCTTGGATTTCTTTGTATTGCAAAGCAGCTGCACAATAAGATTGTTGATACTGCGGTTCACCCTTTGAAGTGATATGGTCCACGGTAAACAGTTCTAGCTAGGGAATTTTCTAGGTGTTAAGTCCACAGGTTGAGGAAGAAAAGAACTCGTCTGCTTCTATTTCACGACAATCCCAAGGTCCAAGATAAATCAAATGAGTCATGCAGCAGCATTTCAGATGACCTGTGAAGGGAACTGACAAACTAACCTGTGATCAGGTATGTTGAAGATATCAGGAATTCATTTGTAACTAAGCTGCAAGACAGTATGCACTTCCAGAACACCTATTCCTTTTGAAATGGGAAACTGCCATACACAACTTGGAAGTTGCTGCCTTTTGGCACAAGAATGCTAACCCTGTGCTATGGTTTAGATGAATACATACAGAGAAATTAGAGAATCCTTGTTCGGTGCACACAGATGGTCTGTTGCATAAAGATGGTCTTCTGAGCTATTCAAGAACTGACTACAAATAAAGGTTTTAAAGAAAATAAAATTACTTACATGTAGTATTCTACATTTTCATGTATTGGCACTATGTCAGAGCAAATTAAAAGTAAAGAGGGAAAGAGTTTATGTGAGAGTAACTTGGCCATTTTTAAAGATGTATTAAACACAGAGAAGAATGCTGTTTAAAGAAAATGCATGCTCTGTAATAAGCCAAACTTTGGGATCACAGCCCTACACTGGACTCTGCAGGCACTTTGCTGATAACATTTCAGCCTCAAGAACTGATCCAGTAATTTTAAAACAAAGGGTACCTTTTTTTTTTTTATGCAGAAGGTGCTGCACCAAAATAAACTTCCTGCAGAACACCACTGCACTTTCAGCCTCCTGTAATTGAAAAATATTACTTACCATTGCTTCCAGCCTGAACTATTCCTCTATTGTATTGAAGCCTCAGGGTACAAACACAACATACAATTGTATGATTTTGCTAGAAAGTTAAAAGCTCTGAGCAGGTTGAGGGATAGATTTTTAAAAGTGTATTGGCATAGCTCTGCTTTTATTACATTCAAAAGTGAAGCTCTCATTGAGGAACTTACAGAACTTAAGTCCTAGCATAGAAACATTTTCTGCCAAGATGTGTTTGTGTATTCTATACACGGAAAGTATATAGAAAACTACTGCTAAGTACGAAGATATTTAGGTATGCATTATCTGTCCTTGCTAAACCCAATACATATATATCTTTGCATTTGGCAAGGAACTGAATGTCTCTTCTTTTAAATCTATCAGGGTAATATATAGCAGCCTAGATGAATGTAATACACCTTTTTAGTTAATGCACATAGTGCTAGTGTGACACTAGGCATACTGATGATATTAGTACACAATTAGCTAAATGTCTCCAAAAATCACTAATTTTCTTTGGAGGCAATACACAACTACCTTTAAAATTTGTTTATTGTCCCCGTGTGTTCTTTCCTCACGTAAAACACTGGGATTAGAATGTCTTAACAGGTGATGTCATCTTGAGATGCTAAAAAATAATGCTGGTAAGGGATATTATAATGTACTTCTACTACTTTTCTCTTAACACAGCTCCATTTCTTTATAAAAAGTTCCTTCAACCACATCTCAGCTGTTTCTTAGTGAGCATCTAATGAAATAACCCCAAAACAAAGATGAAGGAGAATATATGTATGAAATCAGTATTAATGTTAATGTATTAAAAGTTCACATTTACACAGCACTCTTGGCTAAAAAGCTTATATTATTGAGACTACCGGTGTATGACTGCTACAAGCAAGAACTAAAATACAAGAAAGAACTGAACAATTTGACCAAAGTCAGAGAAGAAGCAACAGATAGGAACCAGACATTATCTTGACTTTTAACCCCTGGACAATGACCATGTCAATCAAGGATACACTTGAGAAGAAAGGGAACAAATCAGTTCTTGGTTAGCCTTGCTGCTTCTGTTATCTTCCAGATGAACATTTCTACTACAGTAATTTGAAAACCTCCAGTATGTCCACCAAAGCACTGTAACCATATGCCTATGAATGTATCCACCTCTAAGCGGCTCATTTCAGAAAACATTTTGCTGCTCTGGAGTTTCATGCAGCCATCTGCTTCTGCAGGGGAAGCCAGGACAGATGTACAGCCTTGCATTCCTGCTCAGGCGTGACAGAGGCGCGCGGGCAGGTGCAGGCAGCCCGAGCAGATGCCAGGCAGGTGCACGCATGCCACCGCTTCCTGACAAAATGCCCCACTCCCGTCCTGCCTCCTGCCCCGGCTCCAATCCCTGCACATCACCTGCCCTGGAGGACACAGGTCAGCCCTAAAGGCAGCGGGGAGCGACCCCACCTACGCCATGCAAACACCATCTCCAGGGCTGCTTGCTCCTTCTAGCACACAATATGCAAGGAAGTGAAAAACTATTGCACTCAGAAGTAAACGTACACTTTGACCAACACAAACTTGGCAGGAAAATGTCAGTTGATACCAGAAATATTTATTTTCCCCTCTCTGTAATAAGTTATCTCTGACTTTTTTCAAAGCTGTCAGTTTGCTTGATATTTTGGGAGAGCTTTATTACCCTCACTGCTAATAACTTTGTTTCACTTCCTGCAATATTATTTGGCATGGATTAAAAATTAACAGTAATTTTGTTATCTGAAATTCCAGAGTGTCTTCTACCTTAAGCATCCTGAAGTATTCTTTAAGGTATATACAGTCTAAAAGCAATTTATAACTGAAACATTGCTGCTATTTTCTTGTTGTTGAAACCTTGCTAATGAGCTACAGGATAGTAAAGGGAAAAAGTCACCGAAATGCACAGCCAACTTACACAATTATGCAGAAAAATGCAAGACCATCTCTCACAAAGAAATAAAAAATCCTCTTTTTAAGACCCTTGCTCAAAACCTTGCTCAAGATTTTCTCCCTGGGCAAACTGAATACATCTAAATGAATGAATTCTTTTCACAAGGTAGAAGAGATGACCTACAACTCGGCTCTCTACAAGTACCTGAAAGGAGGCTGTAGTGAGGTGGGGGTTGGTCTCTTCTGCCACGTCTCAAGGGAAAGGACGAGAAAAAAATGACCTTATGCCGCAGCAGGAGAGATACAGGTTAGATATTAGAAATTCTTTTTCACTGCAAGAGTGTTTAGGGCACTGGAGTAAGTTGCCCAGGGACGTGGGAAGTCACCATCTCTGGAAGTGTTCAAAAAGCATCTGAAGGTGTCACTTGGGGAATGTTGTTTAGGGGTGAATATGGTGTTGCTGGGTTGATGGTTGGACTAGATAATCTTGGAGGTCTCTTCCAACCTTGACAATTCTGTAATCTAGTTATGCTGTTGCTTGTATTTGTGCCAATGATATATAATAGAATTCACACAGCTATGTGAATTCTGATACTGGAGCTTATGTCAACTGTAAAAAATGTTCAGGGAAATAGACTTTAATAATACTAATACATATACCAAATTTTGTCAAGAAGAGAATGGGGAGAGTGGGCCAGAACACAAACCTTGTCTGCAAATTGAATAGGTTAGTTTAGCCTAAGATTTCTTTTTAGTATGCTCATGAACCAACAGCAGCAAAAAAGGAAGAGCCAGTTGTCAATGGACTAAGAAAACTTCCTTCAGAACTTCAAAAGATGCTTATGAAAATAGTCACAAATTTAGAGATAGGCCTTTGAAAAGCGCTATAAGCAGTGAGTAACTTCAGCTCCTGACAAAAGATTGTATTTGCACTAATGCTTGACCCATGTAAGTGGACTGGAACTGTTCTATATGGACTAGTTCATTTAAGACTATCTTGAGTGTATGAGAAGAATATTTCTAATTTTGAACAGGGACTGAACCAATCCCAACTTGAAATCACACATCCTGCTGCATTTTAGTTCCAGATTAGCCCAGAACACTGAGAAAACCTAAAGACTGTAGATGAGAAAATGGGCTGAGAAGCAATGCCAAGATCAGCAAATCACCTCAATCCCCCCTATTCTCCACCACCTGCCAGCTACAATCTCACCTATAATTTTTAAAACACTTTTGACAGATGCAAATTTTGAGGGAATATAAGCCCTGATTCAGTAAAGCATCTGGGAATGCACTCAAATTCCATTTTAGTTAATACTAATGTACATGACAGAAGCAGGTCCTCTGTATAAAAGAGGGGTTTATCCATAAGATCTTTACAATATTCTTACTTGCATTTTATGTTTTACTCAATCCAATTAGACTTCAAGCAAATATTAATTAGGAAACAGTCACACAGACACAATAAACATATACTCCCTGGGGGAAAGGAATTTTTTCAACAATCATATTTTGAAAAATACAGATAGCTCCCAAAGGCTGTTTGGGGTCTGTTTGAAAAATATGACACGTCATGGTGTTGACAAACACAGCTTGGCTTGCCAACAGACCAGGAGATTGAAATTATCGAATGTTCAGAATCTGGGTATTATTTATGCTTTTCAGTCTGCATGGCATAGAAGAAAAAATACAGAACAGAGGTAGCAATGTCCTTCTTTAAATCCGAGGTATCCTAACCAAGACACCTACACTACTACCTACGACTCTAAAACATACTGTTATTTTAAACAGATGTGACTAAGTATCCCTCAGGAAAATAGTCAGAGAAAAATACCTTGTGTAATATTGGTAGAATACCACGGTATAAAACCAAGGCAATTTTGCTTCCATGACACTGTACAATGAAAAATACTTGAAAGTTCTGTGCAACTAAAATTCTTGCTAAAACTATTTCCAGCTTTCAAGCTAGTTAACTAGTTCGCTGAGTATTTATTATTATTATTACTCCAAAAGCTAATTAAATAATACCTAATACATATTGTATGAAAGTTCATTTGCAATGAAATTGCAAAGACTCTTTGAATCTTATAATTTCAGTTCTAAAATTATTCTGCTCATTTCGTATCAGTAATAATTTTAAACAACAAAAAGCACTGAAAAAACTGAAGGAATATACTTCAGTGCTTGACTGTCTTATACCTCATAGGCAGCCAAACTGCTCCTTTTACAAGTGGTACAACAGATGTAATTGCTTTTAAGCAGATATTCGGCCATAATGGGACATTTTAGGGCAAAGCTATAAAAGGTTTGCAAATGCTGTAAATTCCAGCAGTGATGTGTATGCCCACCCACGCATCTGCTATTAACTTTGATTTCCTATTGTCTGGCATACATTTCACTTTTAAAATCATTTATCAGGACCCAAAGTTCATCTATCAATTTCCAATTTGTATTTCCTTTTTCACCAAATTTTTCTGTCTCATCTTTGGTCACAGAGTTCAGAAAAGATGTGATTCACAGCTTTACACCTCCAATATAAATTTTTCATACAGTCACATATTTAGAGAAATCTTAGAAAAAATGTAATTGTGTTTATAAGTCATTATGGTTTTTCCTGTTCGGGCAGTATTTTACATGCATTACTGGTGAAAGCTGACCTCTAATTGCACTTGTAAACAACCAGGGCCAGCACAATATAAGAAGTAAGACTGGAAGCACGATTGCTGGTGCCTCTTTTCCTCTGCAATGGCCTCAAAGTTAGACTGATGGCTCTCTGGGCTTTTTGCCAACACCACACACCAGATTAAAATAGAAAGAAGGGAAATAGACAACCTGGGGTCCAAAATTTAATTCTGACCTTATGTGTAAGCTCTATGGGAGGCTTGAGCAAAGTAGAATGCTAATCTACCATATAAGGGGGGCAGCACAAGAAAACTAGGAAAAAATCTAACCAGAAAAATGTCTTTTCTATCATGTGCACATTTTGGTATTTTGAAACCATCGATCTTGAAAAATAATCAAATCTTCATGTATAAACATTATGTTATTCTCAGAAAGTAATATTTAATGTACAATGTAGTTACATGTCCACAGCCCACTTTCTTTCAGCATGAGATAAACTATATTTTTTATGGCTTTAACCCACTTTATTCAAACCACAGACATTTCTGTTTCATAGACTTGTGGGTTTATGGATCTCATTAACTATGAAATATGGACAGCATATTAGAAAGTAGGTTTGAAAGTGAAGGCTGAAAGGCTCTCTTCATTCCATCAGAACAGGGTCTATTTATATATTCTCTCATATTTCATAGTAGAAGTTAAGTATTCTTCTGCTAAAACATATTTGCTAATGGATTTCTTTACTGAATTATTTTTCATCAAATTAGTGTTCTTCACAGAACTGTTTACAAAAAATAAACATTTTTTCTACATTTAAATAATACTATAATGTTAAGTCCAAAATGGCAAATGAGAAAACATCTTCATAAAATTTTGCAGATGCTGACAAATTTTACCATAACTTTCTTGAAAGCTCTGTGATTAAGTTGTTTCTAGGGATCACTTTTAACTTTTCAATGGAAAATAAAAAGTATGGTAAATAGGTTAAACTTTATTCTTGATTTCCTACTATAAACTCCATTTATTAATTAACTGTGTACTAGTGTAATTCATTACACTTGGATCCTTTGATTTTAAACACAGGTATCTAGAAAATTGAGCTGCTAAATACCTATTGATACCCTATTCACTAACTATTAAAATAACTCTATTGAGCATAACTCAATTCTGTAAAACAATTAAACAAACACAGTAATAAGTAAAAACAGTTTAAGCTATTCTGAGATGGGATCTTGAAAATTAGATGCTTGCATGATAATTCTCAAAAAACTTGCTTTATTGATCATTATTCTTAGAATATTTGTATAAGATATTCTGTTTATTTAGTCTCTTGCCCTTTCAAGGGAAAATTCCCAGGACATTATTAAGTCCTCTGTTCTTGATACAGCTTGACAAGACACAGATACACATACAACTGAGAAACAGCAACTTTTTTCCACAGGGAAATTCAGGTCATCAAAACACAGGAAAAGAGGTTAATTTGAAGGAAAAGAGGGAAAGTTTTGAAACTGTTATTTATGTATTCACAACCTCAGAAGAGAAAGAGACCAAAATCTTTCTTCACTATTCCCTTCAGAAGGATTTATTCTGGCTCAAACCATTACCAAGGCACTATTGTGAATTTTGATAGAATAAGGCAAGGAACTGATCTACAAAGTAGCCTGACAGAGAAAATTTCAGCTACGTTGTATGACTCTTTTGCTGGTCTCTAGCACAGCAGCGGGACAGTGCATGAAGTGCTTATACAAGCAGCAGAATGACATAACTTTGGAAAGGACTTGCTAATGGCACGCAGAAGTCAATTCCAACAACATTCTGTCCACTTCATGGAGTGATACATGACACAGGTAAGACCAGCTTCACATTCCATGCACTTTTGTGTGCACAACTGATCTGCCATAAGCTTTGTGGGTAAGTAACAAAATTTTGTGACCAACTTTGAATCAGTACAATGCCGATAAGTAGCATATGTTAATATTACGTGTCTGGATGCAGATTTATGTTTTCAAAGAGCCACAACACAAATGAATCACACAAAGATCTCTAATTCAAGCAGAATAAACTTCTAAGCACTTTAGAAACTTAATAATCCTTGTAAGTGCATCTATAAACAAGTTGTTTCAACACTTCCTGTTTAGGCTTGGTTTCCTTTATGCTTTTGCTGAATGACTGCCATGCAGACTTGATGAAGTACTGATCCTCCCAATGCTGAGTGCAACACTATGTGCAGGAATGTATCTGACAGAAATAAATCCTACATTTCTGCTGTTTTCCACATTGCCTTCACTTCATTGCTTCCCTTTTGTTACACAGATCTAATACTTGATCAGCTACAAAACAAATTTATGACAAATTTGAAAAAACTTATAGGAGCCTGGACTTCATCTGTTATAAAGAATCAAATAATGGAACTGGAATCACACTGGTTTTGTTATTTTGATACTTGTGTGCTAGAAACAAACGGATAGTAACAGCAACAAAAAGTACTTTCAAAATTCTCTCATGGACTGTTCAAAGAAACAGGGAATTTATGGGAAATATAAGCAAGATTTACAGAATGAAGATATGTTAAGGTTCTAACCACTTCTAACCCTTTCCCATGTACTTTTATGTAAACCCATAATTCCAAAAGCCACTGACAATGTGGAGTCTGCGATGTACACTGCTAATACTTTGATTATAATTTCAGGCTATAAAATTGAAAATACTCTTGCATAATTTCGTATGCAGGAAGAACTATTTAAATGGTTCTTCTGCAATAACCATCGAGGAAAGGCAGAAGATAAGAAAGGAAAAAACAGATTTACATGGAGTGTATATAAAATATTTAAAGGAACTTCTGAAGAGTTACAGAATAGTGTAATCCAAATGGTTTTCACTGCAGTGAGTCACATTAAGTAACTTTTTTCTGGTTAGGTTTATACTGTTTACATTCTCCCCCATGTAGTAATACCAAAATTTAATTTAATGTAGTGATTTTCAAACAACCTATGCCCAAAACCGAAATCCTCCTCAGTAAAAAAAATTAAGCAATGTTGTAAGACAGGATTCAATGTTACCAATTTTTCATCAAATGGAAGTTTGGAAGCTAAGGAAGAAAGAAATCTGAGACTAATTTGCTCACTCTAGGACTGCAACCACTAGAGAATGTCCCTTCCATTTAAATTTTTTTGTGTGATTAACAAATATAAGTATTGATATGAAATGTAACACATTAAAAGCCTATATATTTACCACGACCCTTAGCTCCTATATCTGTAAAAAAAATCATGTAGAATGATTTACCCCCAAAACATTTATCGCAATGTTACCATGAGTATTTTATGCTACACAATTATTCCAGTCCATACCTGCAGGGCTATCAGTTGAGCTGCTGACTTCCCTTTGAGGCAGAGAATGAGTGCCAGAAATGCATTTAAGTCCTCCAGAGAGAGGCTACTGACCTAAAACAGAAGGAAAAAACCCCATTATCTGAAGGCTCTGAAGAGGAGCTTTCTAAAAATTGAATCCTCTTGCTCAAGCACATAACACTTAGAACAGTGACCTCATGTAATTACGACCACCATGAATGCATTGCCTAGGAAAACACACAGGGAACAAAATACTTTCTTTCACAGCTTGAATGAAGTGCACACCCCAACACTTGTGTACAGAGTATACACATGGACTTCCACACACCAAACAAAATGCCCATCCTTCGTTTATTCCCTTCTCCACTTCCCTTGGAGTTTCTTAATAACAGGAAATTTCTCCCTCTCTGTAACATCAAGCATAGTAAAAAAAAGGAGATTTTAAAAAAAATGCATTATAATCAAGACACAGGATAAAAACCACCTCAATGAGCCACAAATATGAAGACCATTAGGATTTTTTAAAAATGCTTACACATTTATCTGTTAGAAATTTCAAAAATATTCTAAAATATTTCAATTACCTATTTTAACCTAAATTTCAGGATTTATAAAAACATATTTGATTTCTTTCAGATTTTAAGGCTACATAAAGAAGCAGGGAAAACTAAAACCTAAAATGTTCAAGTGGGGAAACAGAAATGACAATTCTAAATTTATGTAACAGTTAACTTCTATCAGTAAAGGCACTTTTTCTGCTGTGAAAAAGTGTTTTGAGATTTTGTAGGGGCACATGATCACCTCAGAAGAAAGCACCTTGAGACCAGCTGGGACGATTCCATGACAGTACCAATCGAGTTCTAACCCTTTCCTTCCTCTTATAAAACACTACAGATCATACATGTGCATCAAAACCACATATCTGTTACAGCTGTTGAAGATATACAGAGGGTTCCAAAACAGATACACAGAGAGATCCATAAAGCATGACAACTCCTTATCAACTGGAACCTGAGGAAAGGTTTCCCTGGCAAAATGTGGAAATGTGCATTGTGGGCTTACAGAACACTTAAGAGGCTGCCTAAAACACTGCACTGCCTTTCTTTCAACAGCTTGATCTGGGGGGAATATTGGTATATGCCATTTCAACCAAGTAAGAGTTTCTATGTAGTGACAGATAAAATGGGAAGAAAAAAAAAAAA
>VYZT01001043.1:14608-32938 GCA_013400735.1 Pomatostomus ruficeps | reverse complement strand
CTATTCATGGCTAGGTTAGCTTGTAATTATTTTTATACCATTCTAATTCTGTTTCTGGAGTTTATTCAGGATGCTTAGCTAGCTGTTGTCAAGCTTTAAGGAAAGTGTGTTTCTCTAAAAAAAAGTCAAGTGACATAGTCTGTTTTTATAGGAATGAGGGAGATCACTGGAACAGGTATTTGTTAAAGGATACATTAGAGAAAGAAGGTTGCATTTAACTGCTAATATCAGACATATTTCTATGCCCTTGTCATTGACATCTGAGCACTATTTATGCTGGTGATCAGGTATTTGGTAAGTGTCCATAAAGAAAAGCAAGCGTCCTCTGGGAACTCAAGACAATGGATTGAAACCACTTTAGGTATTGGATGACTCAGGATCCCGACATTGTGAAGTGGGCTATAGAAGATGCCTCAAAGTGACCAAGGTGTACTTGTCAAGTCTTCTCTGCCAGAAAGCTTCTTGGAGAATACATTGAGAAGGGTCAGCTTTCACACTTGGTGCTGGACATGTTGGTTAACACCTGTCAAGTCGCTCAGGGTGTCCCTTCACCTCAGAGACCCATCTGCAATGAGGGCTGTGCCTTCCTTCCCACCTTGCAGAGGTCCTCCAAAATTGACCTTCCCACACATCCCAAGGTGTGAGGTTACTGTCTGTCATCCCCTCACACACACCCTGCTACTGAGTGATCATAATGGGACCCTCAGGCTCTAGCACAAAATTAAATTTGCAGTGGGCTGGAGCCTTAGAGGGTAAAATGGATGAAGGTCCAGTGGTCCTATCAAGTTATAGTCATAGAATTACAGAATGGTTTAGTTTGGAAAGTACCTTAAAAATCCTCTGGTTACAACTTCCCTGCCACGAGCAGGGATGCCACCCACTATATCTCCTAAGATCATCCACACTATACTTCTGTAAAGACCATCTTTCTTACTAATGACAAATATCATTATTGTATAAATTACCCTGTTTTCTACAGCATCAAAACAGTTCATGCCCTTCCAGATTCTCCAGAAACATTTTTCTTGCCAATTTTCCCCTGCTTGTACTGCTCTACAGTTCACCTATTTGAAAAAGAAGCAGGCTAGCTAGAGGCCAGGGATAAATTTTATTGTTTGTATTTATAGTTGTGAACTTTGTGTCCTTATTTCTCTTCACTCACATTTGTTCAGTCCCTCAAGCTGAAAGCTCTTTGAAGAAGTAGCTGTGTCTTGCAAGATGGCTTTTTTGACATTGAAAATGCTCTGCAGTGGTAGTAATGAAAAAATTACCATAATATCCATTATTTTGAAATTTTTTGATTATTCCCTTTTTGCTTTATCAAAAGGAGTATTATATCATTTAAACCCTTATTTTCAAGTCAGGAAACCAGGATAATGGTATTAGTAGAACTCAGATGGCAGGAAGGCTTGGGAGTAGGCTCTTTCTCTGTTTTCATCTACCTGCCTGTATCAATGTATCAGCTAAAGTTCAAAAGCCCTGAAAAATTCCACTGAATAGGTTAGACCCAAAGTCTGGACAAATGCCACGGAAGTTCTCAGTTTTATGATCTATCTCTGTACAAATATAAAAGAATCTGTAGGAAATATAAACTATAGAAGAAGTTCTGCTAGGGGGACCTATGGAAAATCTTTCCTCTGAATTTACAGACAGGTTTTCTGTTATTGTTTTTAGGGTTTGTCATTTGTTCTTCAGATACTACTTTTCTGATTTCTTTAGGCTCTCAAGATAACCTACTGCTTATGCTTTTCAACTCAGTGTGTCCTTAGTATGCAAATTAGTAGACTGTCATTAACGTTAATGTAATGTTATTAGGGCATCATCTAATGAGAAACGCACAGTGCAGGTGTGCATTAGTAGAAATGGTCAAAAATTTGAATTTTCCCTAACGTTCTCAATAAATAAGTGCATTCAGAGATGTGGGGTGTCAGCTTGATTTCCCGGCCACTGTGACATGATGTGGGTCATAAAAGGCTACAATTACCCCGATCACCTGTGAAGACTTACTCTGCCTTGGCTCCAGTGGGCATTAACACATATTGGGTTAAATGTAGTCACTGAGTACCAGCTGGAAGTAAAAGGTACAGACCCGTGCTAGTCAGAAAGAACACACTCTCCTAACTATCCAAGGCAGATGCCCTAGAAAAATAAAGTTAATTGCTTGTTTCTTCTGAGACATCCATTGATGAATATGTCCTCAGATTTCAGTGGATTCCTAATCAGCCAGTCATTTCTTGTATTAAAGAGGGTGTCTTTTTGATTTGGGTCTACTCTAGGTCCACTAAATGGAGTCTATCTTGCCACTGAGGCTGTTGCCAAATTGAATATAGCACTTCTGCCTCAGCACAAAGAAATCACACTAACCTCTTGGAAGTCTTTGAAATAGCAATGCAAAGGTTCCCCCACTTCTATATGTCTAATCTTCCTTCAGCTGCTTCTCTTAGGCTGGCAGGTATCATTTTGCATCCCTCAGTGAGAATGCTGTAAAGTGAATATTGAGCTGTTTTCCAGCTGTGCTTGTTTAGATAGGAATATTTTCTTCTACTTGCAGCATAGGCAGCTATTTGGGATTGTTGTCAGAGTTTTCTTTTGATATAGATTCCTTGTATATAGTTCTTCTGTAAATGCTTTCAGCATTCATTGTCTTCTTATCTGAAGATGCTTTTTAGTGTGCCTCAGAGAAAGGTTTTGTAGATGAGTATCTGAACTACCAAATGTAAGATGGCTTGAGATAAGCAATTTTTTTTTCAACTAAAACTATATTCATCAACTTTGTCAATTAACTCTTAGCNCATAAATATCTTAAAATTATAGTTATTTTAGGTCAACACGAAGAATGTGTCTGATTTTGTTTAAAGCAGTTACCCAATGTTGAATAAGCTGCAGACCCTGGGGTCTGTCAGATGTCTTCCTTTGTCTTATTCTCCTTTTCTGTTAACCATTCTGTCCACACATGTTAGGAAGTGACTCTTTGTAGCCTTAAATTAAATAGCAAAGTATATAATGTGTAGTTAATGTCATAACATTTATCTATAATTAATTAATTTAAAAGCTCGTGATTATTTAATAGTCTGTTACACTGTTACTGTATGTGTTGCATGTTCCTTATTTAAGAGCATATTTCTGCCTTGGACTCTGTTGTTATTTGCTCTGCTATGAGTGTTTCGGATGATCACCCAAGTGTATAATAATGTTGATAAGGCATTGTACACCTGAGGGAATCCTGCCTATCAGAAGCATATCTCTCCTGTAGTCTTATTCCCTCACTTTAGGTGGTTTGCGATGTTTTCATTTTGTCTTAAAATGGATTGTAACTTCTTCCAGACATAGCCTTTGTCTTCTGGTGTCTGCAGAAAAGATCAGAGCACCAAGCTTGGATGGAACTTTTTGATAGCACTGCAATGTAATTATTGTTTATTATACAGGTTTTAATATTATATATTATATATTATTTTTTAAGAAATGACATAATAGCATACAAAGGTGCATCTCTGAGGTTTTTGAGCCGTGAAAAAGCTGCATTGCTTTCCTACAAAAAATGAACAGTTACCTTCACTACTCCTATGTGTTGTGACTTGTTCCATGTAGATTAGTTATTTTTTAAACTCTAATAGGTTCGTCATGTACAGGTTACTTACTTTTGTGAGATGTTGTGGCCCTTTTCATTTCTCCTATTTTGTTGACCCTGTAGCAGACATGTCTTGCTGTCTGTAGTCCCACTTAACAGCCTGAGCTCATGTAGGAATTCTCCAATTAGGCTGTAGTGAGACACAGAAAATAATCAAGCAGCCTTTCCAGATAAGGCAGTCTGAACCTCAGCTGGATCTGTTCAGAAACCACATTTCAGTGGGGAAATACACAGGCCTCACACCTTAGACTTGTTCAGCAGCTCTCAGAAGTTTTTTAAGAGCTGGAATAGATGATGAGCAGCAGGTGAATGACAGCTCCCGAGCCGCTGTAGAAACTTGAGTACATCCATGATGGTCTCTATTCCTGCTGTCGGGGAGGAGAAGGGTAGGCAGTTTCTGGATAGAATTTAGTGTTACATAAAAAACCCCAAAAATATATAAATTTTGTGAGAGTCTAATTTGTAGAAGTAAGAAAGTACAAATGACAGAGAGACTTTTCACCAGGGGCTGTAGTGACAAGGGGAAATTGTTATAAACTGAAAGAGGGTAGGTTTAGATTGGACATAAGGGAGAAATATTTTAGGATGAGGGTGGTGAGACACTCGCACAAGTTGTACTAAATCATCTTCAGAGATCCATTCCAACACAAACCATTTAATTTTGACTTGAGGGTTTTTTTGGTCTGATGTTTCTGTTTGCTTGGCCTCTTTTTCTTTTTTTTTTTAATCCTTTCTTTTATTTTAGCTTGTTGGCTCTTACAAAAATAAAAACTGAAAAAGTACTTCATCCTCTTATTTGCCCATTGGACTCATCAGTGCAATTTCTTGAGGGTAAATTTTGTCATGGAAGGATGATTACATGCTTTTCAGAACAATTTAATTTGATGTAACAATACTATAACTCTTGCTAAATCTTGCAGAGAGATTCTGTAAAATATCCAAATTAAGCTCATTAACCAATCCATCTCTGTATTTGAATAATAGCTGACTGTACTTTATTTTGAATAATGTCTTTGTACTACTTTAAAATTAGTAAAAATTATCAGAGATCGAGGTAGATTTGTCCTACCAAAGATAAAACATTTTTATTGCTAATGAAATATTGTGACATTCTACCTAAGTGCTGTTATAATTTCACAAATGTGCTGAATCATGTTGTCATGGGGAACAGGGGACTCTTTATCTGCAGAAGGTCTAGTCAAGGGTTGCCTAGTATTAAATGGAGTTAATACACCATTTCATATAATCTGGAGTTTAACCATATTGCTGTTGTAGGTGGGCAAAAAAGAATTCTGTGATACCAAGCCTGAAATCATTTAATCATGAATGTAAATCAGTTATGTGGTTCAGTTACCAAGTGTTGATAGAACTGGCTATAGTAGATTGTTGCTTTTTAATTACAGCTGCTCTGTAATGTTGTTGTGTTACCAGGTTCCAAGAAGGAAAATAGGAAAGTATGGCACTTTGCTATGCCAAATGACCACTGCTATTGCCAAATATAAACACTACCAGGAGTGGGTTCTTCTATAGGATGGTAGTCACATCCCTAATTAATGAATGCCACCCTTCCCTATATGTATTTATGTTCGGATAATTTATTTAAATAATGTTCCTACTACATGCTTTATAGCCTTCTGCCTTTTGCTACACAAATTTTAGCTTATATTGCGGACTGTGCAAGTCATTTGGCAAATGTAATTTCCATCCCTGCATACTAATCGATTTCTTCACAAACACCTGCTATCAGTTATGATAATAAAAATGCCATTCTAAATTGAAAAGGGGCCAAATGGAGCTTCCTAAGGAAATGACTTAAGTGTCTTTCAATGCCTTTAATGTAGTAATGTTCTTGTAGTGCCAACACTTTTTTTCAGCATTTGCATTTTATATAATTTTATTCTATTACATAATTTTTCTGTCTAAATTGTTCCTCATAACTGTTGCTATGAAGTAGTTCATAGCAAGGCTGAGAGAAATTTCTGTGTTTCCTCTCTCATGGGACTAAATCTAGCAACTTTACATTGGGAAAATTCCTTAGAATGGACCTGACTGGAACATCTGGCCACTGTGCAAGTATAAATACTAAATGGCTGTATCAGTTCCTATAACATCACTGCGAAAACATTGTAAAGTTGGTGAGTGCCTTGCCCTTGGACTGCATGCCAGTTTCTTCCTAAAATATAAGCCTAAATTTAGCAGCCAGATTGCAAGTAGCATTTTAATTATCTGGGGTCACTTTATGGCTTCTTCCATCCCAGGAAATAACCTCCCAGCAACAGTCTTTGCCAGAACCTAATCATTTTCAGCTCTGCTGGGTCTTGTCTCAGCTCTGAAATGTCTCACTGGCTTTCAGCTATATTGTCATCTCTCCAGACATTGTCCTCTGTATTATTTGAAAAGAAACAAACCATTTCACTGATTTTTTAATATTTTCATTTCCTCTTAGCTCTAGCTGCCCAAGCATATGCACTAAAGGAAGAGAACGATAGTCTTCGATGGCAGCTGGATGCTTACAGGAACGAAGTGGAGCTCCTGAAGCAGGAGAAAGGACAGCTCTTTCGAACGGAAGAAAGCCTTACGAAAGACCAGCAGCTGCAGTTCCTACAGCAGACAATGCAAGGCATGCAGCAGGTATTGCTCAGGAAGAAAGGAACAGGTCTTCTCTTTTAGGAAAGTGGTACCATGGGGCTCTGCTGTTGTCAAGACTATTATTCATTAAGGTCCTAATTTCTTTCCAGAAAATAATAGGGACTTTAGATGGGGGAAAGGGGAGGAGAATTTGGGGATATATTTAGGCATAGTCATTTTAGGAATTCATAAACTGCAAACGCCTTGCTCATTCAAGAAAACTCTTTATGCATTTACTAGTTAGGAGCAAATTGCTCTGTTCCTCTCCTCACTTGATCCAACTGGCTCTGGTACTGCACAAAAATTTTTTTTAAAATTGCCTAATGTATCATAGTCAATTTTCTGTGGTTTCTTCATTTGCATTCATCTGCATCTTTTTTTCTGCTCTTGTTTGAGGATGACTGAGACATCTCCAGCATGTCCAGACTACCCTCCTTAACTTGCAAATGGTTAGCAACATCAGTGCTTTTTCCTGAGCTTTAATCATTTATGCTGACCCATGGATGTAACCTTTTCATTCAGACAGTTTTTAAGTGGTTTAGTGCAGCAAAAAAGCTTTTTCTCTGACACCAGTCAACGAGAAACTGCCATGTATCCCTGCAGGGGCGAGGGGTGTCAGTTTATCATAATTATTATCCCTTACTTGTTAGTGTGCTCCTGACATTGTGCTGGCTGAGTCTTGGCAAGCACATCCAGACTGCTCCCACTGCGTTGTCTAACATGGCCACGGACACACGAGCAGCCCTCATCCAGCATGTATGTGTGGCATCTTCCTGCCCAGGCACTTGTGTTCAGCTGGTATGTGACACAACACAAGGGCAGTGGCTCAGCACAGCACTGGGTCGTGCTCCCAGCTAGAGTGGAGCTTCTTGAGACGGCACTGCAGAGGTTTTAGTTTTGCTTCCTTCATCTGTGCCCTGAAGCATCGCACACGCTTCTCTATCACCCCCCATTGTAAGATTCCAGAAGGAGACAAGTTGTACCCATTTCCAGACTGCACTAAGCTGCTTCTGTGTGGCAAAACCCGGAAGATACTCATTTACATATGAGCTGCTGTGTTGGGTTAGGAATTGCATGGCTATCCTGGTACTCATCGAATCCAGCAAGTCTGCAAATCCCAACTAACACCCAATAACAGAGCACAAGACAACCCTCCTGCACACATATTGATATCAACACAAGCCCCTTTAAGCCTCCAGAGTTTTACAAAATCAGAGTGATTTATTGTATAGTGGAATAATTCTGACCAAAATACTTTAAAAACTGAAAATAAGCAATTGATAATTCAGGAATAAAATCTTTCCCAGACTTCAGAATTAAATCATTAAGCAGAAATACTTGAGGTTTCTGTATACTTTAGATAAGCTTGAGGTCTGTTCATGATCTTATTCTTATATAAATGGATACTTAAATATCACTGGTTTTATTAAATTTAACACCATATGTAAAGATTGTGCTACATTTCATCCTGGTGCTAATTCTCCATTAAAATTAGTAAAAAGTAGGCATAAAATGCTACTAAATAAAAATTCTGGAGCCCTAGCACCCATTTGGCATTATTATAATTTTCTGTCTGGGGTCTGGATGAAGTATAATCAAGCCTGTAGAATATAAATAGATTTTTACTGAACTTCAAGCAAATGTTAATAATGCAAATCAATAACACAGAGTGACTGACTTATCTCTCTCTTCAGCTGGCCATGGACACTGTAGTCCCTATTCCTCTGAGAGTTTCTGTGTTCGTGACAGTTTTGCTGTGAAGTTCCCAGTTTTTCTAGTTTGCCATCTCAGGGTCAGACCTGCTTGCTCCCAATGGGATATAATTAGAGATGGCCCAAGGAGCTGGAGAAGACACTGCCGATAATCCAGTCTGACAATATGCTGAGCAGAGCAGCAACACAGAAGCACAGGAGGTGAAGTTCAGAATATTTGGTGGGAAATTATTAGTCAGTTAAGCAGCTGGATGATGGTTTTGGATTTCAGTAATTAGCCACAGTCATGACATCCCATGACCTTTGTGATTTTCATGCAGTTAATGCATGAATATGTAGAAATAAACCTTTGATTTAGGTAGACTCAGTTTTATCTCAGCTTGGTTTTGTAAATGTTGAGAGATGACAACCTTGCTGAAATCCGTCAGTGTAGCAGGTGCTCAGCATCTATGGAAATCAGTCTCACTATGAAATATTAAATATATATCCAGGACTTGAATATAAATAATTTAAGAAGAAGACCTGTATTCCCTTTTATCCTTTTGTATATATTAAAATTGATTTCAGACAAGGTAAACTGAATGCCACTGAATTCCTGAACCCTTCATATATGTCAGCATTAAAAAAAGGAATTTCTCCTTCTTCTTTCCTCTTCATTCTCCCCCACTTTTTCATACACTTCTTCCTCTAACTCTGAAAACCAGAGAACAAGTGATTTGAGCTGCAACCTGAAAAGGAGATTTATTTGAGAAAAATTGGATGCGTTTTCAGAATCAAGACATTTTTTGTAAACATATTACATGCCAAACAATAGCAAATAACACAACACCAATGTATTTTTGATGTACTTCTACTATCTGGATGTTTTTCAGGATTCTTCCCTGCATTTTCAGGACTGATGAAATGAATGTTTATTTTCTCTTCCATCACTCCCACTGATCCAAAGTAGCATCAGGAAAATCACACAGATGTTTGCTTATGAAGTGTACCTTATGGGCAGTAGCAGCAACCTCCTTATTTGCTGTGTTTAAAAAAAGAAAATCCTTTGGACTAATGACATTGAACTTATGGGGGTTTTAGTCAACTTCCTTCATAAAACTGTGTCACAGTTTAATTTCATACCCACTGTGAGATCTCAAACAAATGGAAATAATGTCTTGTATCCATGGCAACAAATGAGATACACTTTACCTGATTTTCAGATGGAAATTGAATTAACTTGTCACTGCTGCATAGGTGGTATTGCCTTCAATTTATTTCTATATGAGAACACACATACCAAGAAGATCACTTTTTGAATGGCTCTTTTTCCAGCAGTGTTTGGTGTTCTCTAAAAAAGTCCGTGATCACAAGAAAGGATGTTTTAGTTGTAACTATTTTTGCAACACTTCACAGCACAGCTGTAAGAATTTTTTTAATCTTGTCTCTCTGTCTGAAATGTTTTACCAGATACGTGACTATAGGTAATGCAGAATATATCACCTAGTAGTGTTGCTTAATGCTTGAAATTATAAAGTTCAATTTTCAGTGGGTATATAATTTCTCCAGATTTTAACCATTTAGTTTAGCATATTTCATGTGGAATAGCATGCAGAATTCTTCTGAAAAAAACCCTCAACAAAATCTTTCAGTCATTCCAAGAACAAAGAATGAAAAGCATACTTTTATTGTATATTGTCTATCAAATATAATAATTGAAGAAATGCACTTGCCACCTTTATACGTTGAAACAAAGGCTCAGAATTTGACTGTGAGTCTCTATTGAATTAATGATGTGGTTTCCAGATCCTTTATACAATCTGTCTGAAACTGATAGTGTTAGCAAGCCTTTGAAAAAATGTCAGTTTGCCACACAGGAGATGACATTCATTAACATATGTTCAAGTAAATTTTAGATTTTTACTGGTCATCCGGGGCTGTTCATGAACCACTTCCATAGCACAGCCATCAGTGCAATGTTTTAAGCCTCAGGTTAGTCCTAAGTGTACAGAGCACACCTCCTTTAGAATGGCTCTGATTTAACAATCAGCTCTGATTCCTGAACTGATAGATTTGCCAAGAGGCTGGTAATTCTGCATGGTGCTTCATTGCATCACGTAAATGCAGGATAATGTTCTTTCCTCCCGTAACTCCCTGAGCATGATGGGTTGACTTTAGCTCCTGCAGGCAAGGGTGTCATCCACAAATCCCCATTTAAATCATGCTTCCACCTATGTTATGTCCAAGAAATATATACAAGTGCCTGCAGCTCTGCTATTGCACTTGCTGGGGTGTATCTGAGACATTTAAGAAGCATTTCATTGCTCCCACCCCCTAAGGGGCCTGATTCCCTGGCTAGGCTGGGACTCACACTCCTAACACACAGTGACAGCACGGGCTCCCCTGCACTGGTGGTGGTGCAGTAAAGCCCAGCCATGGGGTTAGTGCATCAGCAGGAGATGTGCTGCAGCGCCTCTCAAAATTCGTGCTCGAGCTGGAAAGTGAGAACAAAGGGAACAGTGATGTGTGGTGGCTGTAGGGCTGACATAAAGGCTGACAAACTGCTCTGAATGCCACCAACTCACCTCGACATGGCTCAGCAGGACACTGGACCTATTCCGGCCCTGCTGATGACCCACATGGATGTCACTCTGATGCAGAGTGATGAAAGTCCACTTTTGTCTTCTCTTCTTTTTCTCCCCAGACTATACCAATTTAATGTGAATTGCCGTGCAGATTGTGAACCTGAACACTCAGAAGCCAGAAGCTGCCAGAACCACTGCCTGTGCATTTTGATTTGTATACCTCAGAGACCCTTCCCCCATTTGGTGCCTTAGGCAGAGAGTCCACAGTTAATCATCACCCATTCAATACTTTCCTGTCCTTGCTGTTCAATATGCAACTCAAAGTCCTTCTGCAAAGACCACATTGCTCCTGGCATTTCCTACCTACTGAGGACTATCTTTTGCAGTTTACTAATAATTTAACATGTAAAGTAAATAGCATGTGCATCTGAGACTGATACACTTTTTTTTAAAGGGCTCTGATAAATGTCAGATGACTAACAATCATAAAATCACAGAATCATTTAGGTTGTAAAGGACCTTTAAAATCATCAAATCCAAGAATTAACCCAGTATTGCCCAGTATACCACTAAGCCATGTCCTTAAGCACCACATCTACACATCTTTTAAGTATCTCCAGTGATGATGACTCCACCACTTCCCTGGGCAGCCTGTTCCAAAGCTTGACAACCCTTTTGGTGCAGAAATTTTTCATAATAACCAGCCTAAACCTCATGTCAGGCTTTCAGTGTTCATGTAGGGTAGGACTGTTTTATCTATGATATGCCTCACTTTTGTGGTTGGGAGGGTAGGAATTGCTGTTAGAGTGCATTACAGCTCCCTTCTTACACTCATTGCTCCCTCAAAAGGAGGGTGGTCAGGGCACATATTTGGTGATGCTGACTGTGGGGAGCACACATTTTCCATAGTACCATCACTGCAAGACAGATTATGACCCTTTTGCTAATTGAGATGTCACAACAGGCATCTATCAGCTTTTTCAGCAAGACCATGTATCTCTAAAATATAGTGACTCTTCTGAGTAGAAAAGCCAAAGGTAACTAGTGTTGGCCTCACTATGCTGCCTTTGAAATTAATTAGATTTTTACCATTCCCAGCCATTGGAGCAGAGCCAATCCATTTTCAGATGGAGCTGGCAGCATTTTTTTCTACAAGCAAATATAGCACTGCTCAGGTCTTTCCTTCCCTTTTTTTTTCATAGTTTTTTCTCATACAAGCAGTAGAAGAACTGACTATTCCCATGGTCCATACTCTTTCAGTGGGAGCAGGGACAAAAAGGACATTTCTATGCAGGAGGTTGCAACAGACAGTAGGGCAGGGCATCGTGAGGCTTTTTTTCTTCATCAATCTTTTAACCAATCTACCACCTATTAAGTTCTAATAAGCCTCAGCTGGCATTGAGGTCTGCAGGTCTAAGGTCCTTCACACGTGTTGTTAAATGCCACAGCCATTCACTTCTGTCACACACAAACGTTCTGAAATGTCAGAAGCCACAGACAGAGATGCTGGTGACTGAAAATTGCTTAATGTGGTGCTCTGTAAGTGCCATGACCATTACAACAATGATAAACTTTTAACTATACAGGCTGTAGTAGCAGTTTAGTGCTGAAATTAAGATCATTGTTGAATAGATGGAGCATGTTATGGCTATATTCATTAATATAGCCTAAGTGCAGAGGAGATTTGTAGTCATTTTTTATTCCATCTACCTCTTGCTCACCAAACATGTATTCAGCATACAACCTAACCAATGTACTTATGCACAACTATAAACTGATTCTTTTCCAAAGCAGCATTATAGAAGAGTAAATATAAGACATTAAAAAAAAATCCCTTTTATGTCTGTTTCACCTGGTAAATAAACAGGCCAGAATAGTTACGTTGGAGATGTTTTTAATTGCTACTCTTACACTATGAATTCCAGCTAGATCTGTCTTTTTTCCTGTACACGTGGCACTGGAGGAGTAATGGCAGTACTGATAAGCTCATAGGGAATGGATACAAGTTAATTGTGAGGGACTGGACCCGACATGCAAGTGTTCACTTCCAGGCCTGTCCCTTCTCTCACCCAGTGGCTCATATTTGAAAACTGGTTAAGAAATATGTGATCTTGCAGGAGAGAGAAAAATGTTCCCGTAAGTGTTATCTTTGTTGTCTTGTGCTTTTCAGGGCTCTGTACAGTCCAGTCCATGTTTAAACTTCCCGAAAACACTTACTCTTTTCTGATTATATTTTTAAAAAGGAGCAGCTGGCAATTAAGTGCTATTTATTCACCAGATCTCAGACAACCCAAATGGATTCTCTTCTCTGTTTAACAACCTTTCTTTATTGAAAGTAGTGTTTGATTTCCTACTTCTGCAACCACCACTTCAATAATATTAGAGGAGTGTAAATAAGGACCCACAGATACTTTAAGCACCTTATTCCCAACAGCTGTTCTAGTGGTAAGATGGAGGAGAGTAGCATCTTTTCGCCTGCTAGTGCTGGTAAAGCTAGACTGAGACTGGCAGTCAGAATAAACCCTTCATAGAGAAATAATTGGGTGCACACATTTTATTTAAAATACGAAATAAATCAACTAATATCTTCATTAACATGCTTATGTAGTCTAGTGGTGGTAAAGGACAAATCTTACAAGTTTTACAGTCCAGTGATCGTACATGAATTTTTTAAAAGATCCTAAATACTAGCATTGGTTTGCTGATTAGTGTTTCCAAATGTGTTTGATGTTATCAGTGCTAGGAACTCTGTTTCCATTACTAGGAACTGTGTTTCAGTGGAAATTACACTGGGTGAATTGATTCTCTTCCATAATATCGTTCTTCTAATTAAATTTTTATTTTCCATCAGAGTAAATAAATTATTTTTTCTTGAATAGGAAATCAAGATTTAAAAGCTCTGATTTGGTTTGTTGAGAAAAAGCATGCTGTATCATGCTCATTTTTGGTCCCGTGAAAGTAGAGAAGAGATCACACTGCTCAAGTGTCATTAACTGGTGAGAAATTATCCACAATGGGCAGGTGAAAGACTGGAGAAGATGGAGTTGTTGTGACAAGATGATCATGTCTTCTTTTGACTGTGCATCTTGCATGGTGCCAACTTGTTGCCTAGTAGGACAGATAAGAGGGCAAAGGGAACATGAGGTTCATTTGGAATCAGCCTGCTTTCTTTGATCAAGATCAACTCACCTGCTGTCAGTAAAGTTGACGGCTATGTAGTATTCTAATCCCCTCATCTAGCAAATGTAGGAGGGAGTTTTATTGATGAGGTGCAATGGACTTTGGTCAGGCTTCTCCCCTTCGCAGGCCTTGTGTCATTTGCTGTGAAACTCAGATTTCAGAGAGGGATCTGTGATGCTATAGAGCTAAGTGCTTTATTAGCAAATTTAAGGATTCTGAGAGGATTCTCTAAGGTTCCTAAGAACATGGTCTTTTCTTCATTTGCTGCAAAAGTCCGTAGCTGACTGAAGAAAACTTGTCTTTCTTGATGAGTAAGAGATATACTTGAAAATTACTTGGCAGAGGAAAGCTGTAGACTCTCTCTTAAAGCATTCATTGCACCACCCGTGTTCTCCTTTCTCCTGCTGCTCAGCCCTTAACACTGACTCTTGTAGCTGGTGTGGCTGAATTGCTAAGCCTCATAGAAACAAAAGAAATTGAGAGCTAATTCTCTGGTATCTCTTAGCTGTTCTCTAGAATCCTAGAAGAACTGAAGTCAGAAGGTACATCTGAAGGTCATGTACGCTTCTGCTCAAAGCCGGGGCATCTCTGGAATTGTCTCAGTTTTGTTCAAGACCGTATTCAGCTATGGTCTCAGTACCCCCAAAGATGAAAAGCCTACAGCTTCTCTGAGCCCTTGTTCAAGAGGTTGGCCGCCCTCACCGTGGAATATTTCCCTTATATGTAATACAAATGTTTCTTGCTGAATATATGTCTATTTGTCCTCAACACTTACTCAAGGAAAGCCTGACTCCACCTTCTCTGTAACCTCCCCCTAGGTAGCTTCAGTGTGTCTGTATCCATCAGACTGTTCTCTCTTTTGGTTTATTTCTTGGGATACAGGCCTGCCTGCAACTACTCTGAGCACTGTAGAGCTGTAGAACCTCTGGAGTCAATCTAATAGCAGGGGAAGGGAAGGATGGCAAACACCTCCCTAAGGAAGCAGCTGGACAGATTCGTTCTTTAGTGCCACCACATACATTCACCCCTCAGGTGTGTGTCCAGTTCTCTGGCCTCCTCTGAGGAGGTTAACCTGTGGAGCAAACATGTTCAACATGGTCTTTGCCTCTGGCCAGAGAGCTAGGAAAACTCACTCTGCAGGTGAATGCCCATCAAGCAGAAGCTGAGCTGTTCATCCACCTGCAGCTCTTCACCAGCCCTCCTTCATCACTGCAAACCCCATGATCCATCCAAATAATGCCATCCATACATCCAGGGACACAGCCAGTCCCTGAGAGCTGCCAGGAATGAGAAACATTGCACTATTACACTGTTTATTTTTAATCCATTAAAAAAACCCCAAACCTACAGTCATACTCTTTATTTTAATAATGCCTTGCTGCAAGATGGCTAACTTCCTTGAGGGCTCATTTCTAAAGCTTCTTTGACTTGTCTTTCACATTCTCCTGTTTCCTTGGTGATTTGTCAGGCCTCATCAGCGTCTTGTTACTAATGCATATTTGCTCAGCTGGGAAGTCACTTTCTCATTATTCAAGCCTGCCATGTGCTGGCCATTTGTGATATGAAATCTTGTCAGTCTTGCAAAAAGAGTAACACTCTTTCAGACAGTCCATGGGTGTACTGGGAGAGGGATTTGTATTTTGATTTTGCAAATGGTTGAGTTCATTTTAATTCATTATTTCTTTTCCTCCTACATAACTAAGATTCTGAAGGGAAACATTTGCCATCCTTCTCCTCTGTATTTGTGAACAGCTTCTAAGAATTTTGAAATGTTAATTTCCTTGTAATTGTCATTTTCCATTTGGCAAACTCTTAACTTCTTTTCCTTTATGTAAAATAAAGTTAGAAAAGACAGAACAAGGTTTTACTTGAGGGAAAAAAATATAATAAAATGTTGGAGATTGCTAGCGTGAGTGGTGTAATTTTTAGGTGAACTCTGCAGTCATTTGAATAACTGTGATTTCATACTTTTCAGATATCTGATTCTAGTGTAGTTTAGGAGAAAGGGCTTTACTTTTGCACAAGTGAGAACTGCTTCCCAGGGTTACTGTTTTCCATGCATGCCTTGGTTTCACTGGGATTAAATAAAAGTAGCATTGGTTGGGATACAGCCTGCCTATTTGAGACACATAAGTTTCGCCCTCTTTTCAGCCACCTAATGAATCCATTTGTCCTGTATAGGGGTTTATTTCTTATAGGTAGTAGATGGAGAGTAATATGAATCTGTTTCTCCTACACATTATATGGCCAGGAGAATTCAGTTTGCCTGAGTTCAGTGGGTGTTGAAGATGACCATCCAACAGAGTTGTCTCAGTTAAGCTGCGTAAGACCAGCCCTCTTTGACTGATACACTAATTGCAGAGACATTTAACAGAGATTATTTCTGGACACTCTGCAGCTACTCCATAAATGGGAGAGAGTCTGTCCCTCCTTCCTGTGGCTGAAACTGCCTGGACAACCTGTGATCGACATCAGTGCTCCCAACCCAGAGGTGTTCTTTTGTCTGCTCCTCTTTACTGCCCTTTCTTTAAGGTCTTTGTAACCTTTTCATACTTCATTTCAAGCAACTGTAGAGAAAATGATAAACAAAGTAGCAGGAGCAGGACCATTCAGCAGTATAACTGCTAAACTTGTGGCAAATGCTGGTTTTCCTTTTTCATTATTCTGTCAGCCTTACAGCATCCGAAGTACAGCCTCAGGCCCTGTGGTTGCTTCTGATCTGCCTCCCTTTCCTTTGCATGCAAAGTTGATGGTTTCATGCTGGAAATCATGCTTTCCTTATGGGATCTTTGTCTGTCCTACTAGGCTTGGGATGCAACCACACTTCTAGGTATGTTCATAATTTATATTCAAATGCACTCTCCCTTTTGGGGAGCAATGAAGAACTGTGGGCAGGGAGGGGGAGAGGAAAGAGAAGAAGTATTTCATGGCTGCAAAGTGCTACACTACAGCAAGCTATTACTTTCCCTTTAGGACTTCTCATATATTCCGAGGCAGCGTGTGCTTTTCAGTTGTTAGCATTCTTGGCCACACTGGCATTGCATTGTACACAGCCTGAGTAATTCAGCTGGCTTCAATAATGCCATCTATATTTAATGTTTCAGAAGCTGCAAAGATTGGTTTAAGATGGTAATTTTCTGTCTGCGCTTTTGAGAGCTATGCAATATGTGTGGTACTGAACTCTCTCTGGCAGGGATTCAGCACTGGAGGTGGGAATGTGTGAACAAAAAATCAAAATAAAACACACACCCTCTTCTGCCCCACATAATGAAATTAGCTACCCGCTTGTTATGTACAGAGAGGATTTGGTCCTCATGAATGAAGGAAGCTTAACATGGAATAGTGATATCTACCATTTCTACACAGAGCAGTTCCAGAGTTGCCACTGGAAGCAATGTCTTGTGTTTTTGAGGGGAGGTCTAAAATGCACTGATTGATCTCTGGACAGAAAACCAGGAGGTTAATTCTTTGTGCTTTCCCATCTCCTCTCTGGAAATATCAGTGAGAGGATATTAGTGATGTCTACCAGTCTGATCTGGTCCTACTACACAGCTTCATCTCCTAGGGTCAAGCTGGCAAATGATTTTGGTAGCCCATTGACCAGCTGAGCTTCCAGACTGCTACTGGCAGAGCTCTGTGGGTGTTTTTCTTCAGGATCATCAGAGTTCTGATGAGCTCTGTGACTTTCTTTTCCACTTCCTGGCACTTGGATTTTGGTTCAGGGAAAAGACACTGGCATAACATGCAGGGCACTCTCTCAGACCCAAAGAATTGCACACTGAGGACACAGAAAAAAACAGAAATATGAGCCAGGTATTTCCTGGCTGTTTAGCCATGAAGTCAGTCCTTTGCCTGATAAAACTGGGGAACAGTTGTCTGAATGCCATGGCTGTGTCACAAACCTGGGGACATCAGGGCTTAAAGGGAATGGCCAGAGATGTGAGACAAGATTGAAAGAATGGACACTTGTACAGCTGTGGTGGCCATAGGTGTGGTAGGTGGGTTTCCTATGCAGGAAAACTTTGGCAGAAAGGCTGTGTGAGATGGCAAAGTAGATGGAACAGTATCAGACAGCACAATCATTAAAATCAAGAATATTTTTTTTTATTTTGATTGATTATGGTATATACTTGCAAAAAATTTGAAGGGTAGAAGAAATATATATAGGATCAATTTTTAATAAGCATAGATATGTATGAAAAACAAAGTAATTCTGAATAATTAATACCTTCATCTTGCCATTCATTCATTATAATCTTTATGGAAAGGCTGTCTGTTTATAGGCAGGCATGATAGCAGTCCCTCTTATGAAACTTGTCGCATTCCTGCCAGCAGAAGATCCTTTTCCAATTTGCTTCTAACTTTGACAAATATCACATGTTTGTGCTGAAATTTTTCAGGCTGTTCATCTGTCTTAGGCTGATATTTTTTTCAGTCACATTTATTTCTTCATTTTCCAAAATGAGACTAAAAGAGAAAAATATGCTGTTTGGCAGGTATAACTCCTTGTTACAACTTCTTAGTGGCAGCATCAACTGCTCAGGAAAAAGAAATATCCAAACCCAACCCATGCAAAATTAACAGGCTCTGCAGCTTTTAGAGATAAATATGAGGGAGA
>VYZT01001043.1:0-14587 GCA_013400735.1 Pomatostomus ruficeps | reverse complement strand
GAAAAAGGAAGTTAAACCCCCAAGGGATGGCTCCAAATTTTAAATAATTTTAACTTTGTTGGATGTTGAATGGGAAGGTCCCAGTCCTGTGAATGAAAAACCTTATGTATGACTGGGAATAGGATACCTTAGTCACAGTTACTCTGTTTTCCACCCCTGTGAAAATAGGATGCATTTACTGTCCTTGGAGCCTATGCATACACAGTAAACCTTCAGTGGTTGACCGTTTAACCATTAAGACTGCTGGAAGGTTTTATCTCATATCAAGAGCTTTGTAGCTCATACTCCAATGAGAATTCACACTCTTTTACCCTGGGGAAGCTGAGAATGTTGGATATTTTCCTGGGGTTCCTGTTCCTCGCTGGTCCAGAGCCAAATACAAAGATGCAGAGCATCATATGTCCCTGTCTCTCTCTCGTGCTCTCAGTGCCTTCCACACCAATTCTTCCCATGCTTGGACAGTTTTGGAAAAAATGCCTTAAACACAAAACAGGAAGTCAGGATCAAAAGAAGAGGTATATAATTAGACTAAATCACAGTGGGAGATCGCGGTGGGAGATGTGAAAATAAAACAGTGGAAGTTTGTGAGCTGATCCACAATATGTAAAATGTGGCCATGGAAGAACCATGGGGCGGGGGTGGGTGGGATAGAGAAGGAAGTTTTAGTTCAGTTGTGTAAACAAGTTCAACCCAAGAGTCAATCTTGGTTTCCTCTTTGTAACAGTCATTCAGTAGTGAAAGGTTTTTCAGGGGCAAGATGAACTGAAAACTCACTTGGGATCTTCCAGATGTGGGTTTATATTGTTCAGAAGGATGGCCTGTAGGGTTTCTCCCAGAAGCTGGAGTAAAAGTCTGTCAACCAGGATGAAGGTAGAGTCTGGTCACACTGGTGAGACATAACTGCTCCGAGAAGACTCTGAAATGGGGGCAAAGGCTCCTTTCTCATAACATGTTCAGGTGTGTGAGGTCAACCAGACTGCAGCTGCGAAGGAGAGGACATCTCACCAGCTGTTGTTAGGTGACAGTCTGCTTATCAAACCTCAGGTGTTTCAGCTACTGACCCTTCAGAGGGATTATGGTATCTTTCTGGTGTCTTGTGTTCTCTGCTTCTCTTCTGAGAACTGGAGTCTATTCTTTCTAAATTGCAGACATCAGCTAGAGGTATCCTAGGTGAAACTTAAAGGTATGTTATAACATGAGTTTGCATGGGATGACTAAATGGTCCTTTCTGCATGGAAACCTGCATGGGTATCAGTGTGTAACCTATGGCCGTGTACACAAATCCAGTGTATCTTCTGAAAATGTAGGAAGTAGTACCCAACAGGCAAGATGAATGCATCCCTGTTTGAGAAATGCCAAAGCAGAGCTTCCTGCACAAAAGTTGGTTGGGTGTGAGCCTCAGTGGAAGAGACCTAGTTATTTCATGGAAAAATCTTGAGATGCAAAAATCTCTTGTGCTGTGGTAGAGTGAAACACATACCAGAACATCTCTTGAAGGCTCCCAGGGAACAGTCCAGGTGGAATGATCCATCAAAAAGCTAACCAACCCAGCTGGACTGTGGAGTGTGTGAGATATAATCAGACATATACCCACATGTATTTTTACTTCAGTGGCTGAATTAATCCATCATACTGATGTTCGCTTACAACAGAAATACACTACGAATAACTCCACCAGTCCCTGAAATGTCATCTGTGTCCAAGTCGCTCTGAAAATGTTGACACCATGTCCTTTGATGCCTGGGATTTCCAGTGCGGTGGAACAAGGCCAAGACTTTTCCTAGGTTTGCTATCTGTAACTTACCAAGATGCTGAACACCTGCAACATCAGATTGAGTCAGCCACCAGCCCTAAGCACAACCATAAATTAAGCTTTAGATGTAGGTACATGGTTAAATCAGTAATACATGTTAGTAAAGCAATTAGTAGTTCAATTAGTCCTTTAAATGGAGTCTGCTTACAAGCAATATGCTGCCCCAGAAAATCATAGTTTTCTTTCTTGTTCACTAAGAGACATAAACTCTTTTCTTAACCTGTTTGTCTGCTCTTGCTCTTCATCAGTGCCTAACATTCTTCACATCAATACAAAAATATATAACTATTTCAGAATTAATTAAATCTACTGACCTACTCTTGACAGTCACAATGAATCTATGCAGAATCTAAAGCTAGCCAAGATCAGGGGACGTGGGCTTTCAAATATGCACCTTCATCCCAGAATTCGCCTCATAAAAATAGATTTTGGTCATAGCTTTTTGTTTTGACAGTAGCTCAGCAGTCTTCCTGGCTGATATATTGATTGTAGGGCATCAGTCTTCCTGATCTAATAAAATATCGCAGCACAAGACCAAAAAAAAAGGAAAGCTTTTGTCTTCTTGGCAAGTCAGCCTGCAAGCTTTCCAGAATATTGCTTTGCATAGAATGAAAATGGCTGTGGGCCAATGACTAATTATATTAAAGGGCTGTGCTTTTAAATTATTTATGTACCATAGTGTTTACCCCAGTATTATTAAAACCACCGGATATACTTCTACAAATAAGATTTTGGTTCAGATGAATGTGACAGTCACTCTGTGGGTGATATACCGTACCAGGAATTTCTACTTTAATGTAACAAATAGCTTAATGCACATTAACAGATGCATTACTTGTGGAGCACTACTGCAGAAGGAGATGCAGACGAAAATAATTTACCTCTGGTCCATTTAGACACAGCAGATTATGCAACAATAATAAATGTAGGAGCAGACTGCAAAACATTGCTTGAAATGAGGATTTGTCAAACTGAGGATTTTGAACTACTTTGGATCCAGACGATGCTAACAAGAAGCTTCTTTTGTTTGTGCAGCAATTACTGAGTATACAGGAAGAATTAAATAACAAAAAATCCGAACTGGAGCAAGCGAAGGAGGAGCAGACACATACACAAGCGATGCTTAAAGTTCTGCAGGAACAGGTGAGTGATTTTGGCAGGAGAAAAATGATGGCTTAGGCACACTAAGGGGAAGGAAGGTGAAGCCATTAGCTCTGAAAGTCTCATGGTTTCACCTCCAAAATCCATAGGAGTCTGACCACAGAATATGCTGTGAGCAAGACATAACCTTATGTGGCCTGTCTGTCTGCTCTGATTAAGCTAACAGAGTTTGAGAAAACAGAGTGAAAAGGGACCCTTACTTTATACTACCCAATACTGGATTTCATGTCTTGAGTAACATTTCCTCTTATGTACTCTATATAGATATCAATGATAAGTGTTTTTGCTCTGAATTTAAAAAAAATGTTGGGGGAATTAAACATACCGGAACCAAAACAGCTCTTCCTTTTAAGATTAGCATTTAAAAAAAAAAATCTCCTGCATAATTCACACAGGTATGAGTATATAAAAAACTTATAGTGGCATTATCATACTGGCATTTAAAAAGTAATTATCAATGCACTTATTTAAGCAGTGAGAAGCAAATCTCTGTAAATCTGATTATCCCACCTTCTTTGATACTAAGGTGTACTATGACACTGAGAAGTGTATTTGATAGTACTGTTTAATAAAGATGGTAAGATGGATAGTTACACAGCAAAAAGTAAGTCTGATCCTGAATCTGTAAATCTAGAGAAGAAACAGTGCATTGTGTGCAAGCACAGTGTGCACAAATACATGTTGTCTGTATAGACCACAGTGGACACACTGATATTGAAAATCCCCACCTGTGCTGCACAGGCACAGTCTCTGTTATGAGACCTTATTTTAACCCTTTCTATATAAACTTTCAGCTAAAATATTTGATAGCTTGATTAAGTACTTGCAGTTTAAAGTCTCTGGGATCTGAATTGCTTAGGTGGCAGAGATTCAAAATGCTGATGATTCTTACATTCAAGATTTTTCATCATGTATGCCTGAATATGTCTGCAGACAGATGTATACATTTAGTGTACACATTAGGAAAAGTAAATTCTGTTTATTTCAGATTTTTTATAATGTTCATTATGAAAGCTGGGACATTGTTCCACATTTCTCTTTGAACATATTTGATGACAAACATATTCTACGAACTAGTAATTTAGATTCTGGAAGCTTTTATGTTCAGATACCTGTTCTTAGCACTTACGGTCACAGAGATAACCTAAATGAAAGCTGAGGCAAGACTGTAATACAGAAAATGCCAAAAGGAAGAATGGATTTGGTAATGACAGAATCTTTATAAACACAGATTCCACCAGGTCTCTTGAGTTAATTGCATCTCATTTCCATTTTCACATGGTGTTCAAGGCATTATGGAGTGCTTTAAAAAAAAAAAAAAAAAGAAAAAAAGAAATTGCACAAAGTTATTTTACATCTTTGTAGCAATTATATGCTGCAAAAACATATAGGAAGATCTTGCAATATGAGGCCCAGTAGGGACCACCACGGTAGACTTCTGAATCCCTGTTGACTCTTGCTAATTGCAAATCAAATGTGCACTCATGCTAGGCAGACAGGCAAAACAGTAGCTGGAAGAAAGGCGGGGTGGATCTACATTTCTCTTGAGAATTAGCTCTGAAATGTGCCTAAGGCCAAGACTGTAAGTGGCCAGAATTCCTAAAGAGCGCTAGGCAGCCAGTGTGCTCCTCCAAGAACCCTGAAAGAGTTCCAAAAGTTTTCAGAACAAACGAAGCCCTAGCAGTAATGACCCCCACTTGCCAAGACTCATAGTTTTCCTTTACAAGCACCACAGCTTATCTGTGTGTTTTATCCACAATGGGTATTGAAAATCATCCATCTGAGCCAAGTAAATAGAGCATTTCTTTCAAAAATAAATAGCACAGGACTCCGGCCTTGACTTTATGCCTTGTTTTTGTGATAGGTTTGCTAAAAACTGCCTTTTCATCCCAAGTTGGTGGAGGGATCCCAGCCTGCCTCACTGAGGGCGTTTGCATGGGAAGGTGCAGCTGTGTCCAAGCATGGCTGCTCCGTGCACCCACCTAGCCACATCCAGGTTGGGATGTCCTGCAGGGTCCTGCTTGCTGGTGCTCCATATTGCATTGCTGTATTCCAAAGGCTTCTGAATCAGATCCAGCATGTCGCCATCAGCTCTGATTGTCTGAGGGATTCATACCTGCTGGTTTGAGTCAGGCCTACTGCACCATAGTGTCAGATTTATCTACTTCTGACTCCTCATCCCTTCTCCTTCCAGGCAGGCCCCTGGTAGTTACTGGCACTAGCTCTGTGTGTTGCCTCAGCACACTCCCCAGTGCTAACGTCACACTTGCTCCTGACTTGCCCTGGAGTCAGACTAATGGGCAAGGCAAGTCCTGTTTTTCCAATATTGTATGTTTTTCTGAGCTTCCTATTCCAAAATTTCTCTATTTAGCATGTGAGAGAAGAATATATTTTAAATATTAATTTAGAAAAAAAGAATTGGATAAAAGGAACTTCACCCCTTTAGCCTGTGGGAATGCAGCTGTACACCTTCCACCCTTAGGTTTTCCACAGTTACCTCCACTGGTTCACCTCCACCTCTTCCTGCAGAGGTCCTAGTCTTGGCATGGATGCAAGAACCTTCTTATCGGAGCTCTGGCATCCTTTTCAGAGCATGGTGTGCAGTAAAAGAGATGGAAAGGCTCAAGCATCCTCTCTGGATTATATTAACTGATGAAACAGTGCCAGGGCCATAACGGTGGGAAAACATGGCAGGGTGAAAGCCTGAAAGACCAAAGTAGGCTACAGGCTGAGCCCAGTCTCCCATCAAACCCACGTGTGGCTGATGGGGATGTGGCATGTCACCAGAGAAACACATTGCCAAGGAGCCACAATCACCAAGGGGTGACAGCACTTTATCGACCTGGAAAGGGAAAGGCAAAGCGTAAGTAACGAACAGCATTCCTTGAGCACTCAGGACACTCGCATTAGCATGCAGAACAGCTTTACAAAACTGAGCATGCTCTCCTGACCTTGTATTCAGATGGCTAACTCAGCTGAACCCAACAGGACTGCTCACGTTCAGTGAATTTCTATAGTGAAGAATTGGCAGAATTGGGAAACAGCCCTTTCAGTCGCACTGTGATGCATAAATACCTCATTCTGGTGCTTGGCTGGAAGTAGCCATCTCAGCTCGTTCCTACCAGCTACGCTCACAGTGAGGTGGTTTGACAGGATGGTCATTTTGTCAGTGTAGGGAAAACATGAAGCATTCATTGGAAATGCACCACCCTGCTGTCAGTATAAACTGCAGACTTCTTGAGGCTTTTGAAAGATGAGCTTAAGTGAATTGAACCAGGAGACCTGATGATTTTGCAATCCCCAGATATCCTTTGTACTACTTTATCAGGAAGTGTTGCCCTCTTCCCTCTCCATCAGGACTGGTTTAGTGGCTTGAGCAGCAGTTCCTGAACTGGTGCAGTTCACAGCCCTGCATAATAAGGTACAAACAGAGCATGACCTGCTTACCTTAATTTTCAGATTGGAAACTGAAAAGCTGGAAGCTGAATCACACTCAGTTCAGCTGTTGTTGCCACATAGCAAAAATGTGATGGAGCTAATCAACCCCACTAGGATGGTAGTCCACCAACACTTCTGAGTCAGACACTAATCGATACATATCAGTGTTCCATTTCACCAGGATTTTAGGACTGTTGCCAATCAGAGCCACAGCTGTAGTATCAACAGTTTCATCAAGCCCAGCTTCTTTGGCAAAAAACAAGGAATTCAGAGGAAAGTTGTGTTTATTGTTCCCCATCCCTCTTCTTTCCCTCCCCCCCCTCCTCCTCATGGTACTTATTGTGAATTAAATTAGAATAAAAGCATGGCTCTTCAGAGCTTTACCTAAAGAGCAAATGAATCTCGGAGTTTCATTTAAGTGTACAAACCTTCATGGCTTATAGGCTCAGGAGAGCTGCGGTGTCTCCTCTTTGCTGTTTGCTCAATCACAGGATGAACGACAGCTTATTTCATTGTGGCTCAAGATGTGAGCTAGGACTTCCCATAAATCTCCTGAGTGATCTTTACAATTCCCAAAGTAATCCTGGATTTTCCCCAAAAAGCTAATTCAGGAGAGAAAAAAAAGTTTTTTTTCAGGTCATATATTTGCAGTGTCTCCTCAGTTCTTCCTGCCACTGGTTAAATAAAAGAACTGTTCTTCACTTCCCCGCCTTTTCCATTATACCCAGGAGCCATGTCAGTTATTTAGATATGTTGTCAGGAAGACAATGTATAGTAGCACTTCAGCATCTTAGCTCAAAATATATCATTCAAAAGTAATCATTGGCAAAACACTATTTAGCTAGTGGCAACATGCAAATATTAAATTAATAGCAACAACAATAGGAAATTAAATTGTTTGTTATTCTTGAGAGCAAAATCTGTGCACTTTTTATGCCTTGAAACCACTTTCTAATCTTATTATTTAAAAAATAATGACCCAGTCTTATTATTTTTCTTTTTTTTTTTTTTTGCCAACCTATCAAGCCTTAAGTATGTTGGTTTCAAAATGGTTTGAGCAAAAACTCATTAGAATTATATGCTCTATCTGTTTTTCTCATTGGAAGCTTTATAAAATGCTCCTTCAAAGAAATCAAAGATAACTGTGTGAAATACTGAAGTAATGTGCTTGTTTTGTTCTGTTTTGGTTTTTTTCCCCTCTTTGCAGTTAAAAAGCGCCAAGGAATTAGCAGAAATCAATGGGCATGATGAATCTCAAGCAAATGTAGGTACATCTGTCTATGTATAGATTTAGTACATGCGTGTGTATGGTCTCAAATTTACTATGTATGTCTTAAAGCTGGTAGAATGGCTGAATGATTTGCACATCAGGTTTGAGGTGCCTGAGTTTTTTTCTTGAAGCCACAGGTTCAAATCCCAGCAAACTTCATTCAAGGTAGATAAATTGGGTTCCATGCAATTTACTTTGTAGGATTTATTTGGATGAGACTTTAACAACCAATGTCCTACTTGCTATATGTGGGTGTTAAAGATACCATGGAAACGACTGCAAAAGAAATGCTTTTCCTTAGTGTCCTGTCCAGGATTATTCAAGCTACAAAGTTACACCATTTGTCTCTGTGGCTGCCACCTTGCAGCTGGCAAGCCTGGCCATGTTTCAGTTCTGAGTGAAGTGATTCATATAGGTGTATAATTTTGAAACAGTTAATTTGTACAAGAGGACTAAATTAATTCATTGAATCACTATTTTGTCCAACAATATTAAAGGACTCTTAAGGTCATGTTTTTTAAAACCTGCTGCCAAAGAAAAGAAATGCTTCTGTTATTCCCTTAATGATTGCGACCAAAACAGCAATTTCCATGAGAGGGGAAGAGAAGAAAAGGGAAAGTTTCCTGCTATGTTTGTCTTCCAAACCATGCAGCCTTGTGCTTTGTCATAAACATATGAATATTAAAACTGACTATCTCCAATATCTTCCTCCTAGCCAAGAGAGTAGTAACAGTTCAAACGCTAATATATTTTAACATCTATTTTAGTCCATGTGTTGTCTAACAGCTCAGTCAGGAAAACAGTTTTATTTTAAACCTGAATGGAAGGCTCAATTTTGTGAACTGCTTTGCGATAAGGAAATGTTGTCCTCAGTTTTTTAATCCTTTCTTGAATCTCATTCATTGTGATCTGTTTCTGCAGTGAAGTCAATAGAGCCTCGTAGCTCTCAGTGTTTGGACAGGAGACATTCAATATTGTCTGATAGCTCTAACAAATCTGCAGCTACAGTTTGTCTGCACAGTGTCCCACTGCCCCTTTGAAAGATTCTGTTTGCAAACCAAAAATACATTAATCCAAGGATGATCTTGAAACATCCACATATGCTACCTAAAATCTTGTTGTTGTACAATAGCTGGTTGCAGGTTTCCCAAAGGAAATCCTAAAGGAATATCTACACATAAGGCTTAGAAGCTCTCTAAAAGAACTTGTTTCCTCACTAAAAATGTGGATGAAAGAATGCTTTGCAATATTGAAATGTTTTACAGGGAAATTACCTGAATGCTTCAACTTGTATAATTTCGGCTTATATGTAACTGGATAAACAGAAGCACTTGAAAGTTTTATTTTTATATAATATAAAGGTTGAAGTAGCATTAAAAGGAAGCATTTCAATTGTGTAAAGAGTGTTTCGGTACATCATTCCCAGATATGGAAACCAAAATATTTCAAAATCTTTAGTTAATAGTAATTTTCTCAAAATGTAGTATTTTGATCCAGTTTGTAATTATACAAGTTTCTCAAATACCAGAATTTTCCATAGGCTAGAAACCCTATATTCTGCCCCTCTTTTCCATGAGCTCTTCCCAAACTGATCTCATAGCAATATATGACTCTTAAGAAAAGAAGTCAATACCTAGATTAATGGCAAAGAGGGAAACCAGATAGTTACAATTATTGAGTCAAAGTTGCAGCCATGTATTCAACAATAATACCACCATGAAATCAGAGAAAGTGTAGCAGTACAAATGGAAATAGAGAACTAGAGGGAAAGAACTTATGTTAAAACATTTGCTACAATTATGAACTTTGTGAAATGGGAGCTGAAGTGCCTTTTAAACAATTGTCATTTATATCAAATATATATATATAAAACACTCAGGTGTTGTGCCTTGCAGGCTGTCTCCACATATATTCTCAGCAGACTCCATGGGTTTTGCCCCTGGCCACCATGCAAATCAGGGATGATCAAAGAGAAGAAGGCTTGGTGGCTCCCACATGGTTCTTAGTGAACTGTGATGCATATAATTGGATTAGGACATATTTGTTACAGTTGACAGGTTGAATTCAGCAAATGAAATACCTCTACATGCCGAGCAATAGTGGGAAGTATTGGTAAGGAAAAATGGCAACGTATGCCTGTACACTGAGTACACAATCTTATCTTCACATTGTGGCATATTTAGATTACTTACTCTGCAGAAAATCAGGCTCCTAGAAAGGACAGGAGAAACTTTAGGCACAGTACATACATACTGAGAAAGCCCATACTGTAATCTTAAAAAGATTACTTTCTTGACTCAGTATTTCTCCTGATGGCACTAGTCTGCATCATCTTTTATGTTAGAAAGTGCTGTTATTTAAAATAAAACATGGAAATATTTTTCTTAGCAAAAGCAGATACAGATGAAAATGTATACTTAGACCTATCCTGGTGTGTCTTCTACATATCCATTATGTGAGACCATCCTGGAAGGGAGACAAGGATCTGGACACCTTTGGAAAAAGAAAAACATCCCTCCTGAAGTAACTTATAAGTGCCCAACCTATAAATTTACCTTCTTTTTTTTTTCTCTTGTTTTTGCAGGAGAATTAACTAAGTTGACTATGAGGCTGGAGCAATTGCAATGTCACATTCCCTCCATGGCAGTTCACACAGGAATCTGTGGGGGAGACCAAAATTTTAGTGTATTGCCAGTATATCTGTTATTTCCAGAAAGCAAAACCATCTTACAAGGCTCTGTACAGAGTCATAAGGGTGTTTCATGAGTGATTTGCCAGGTACATGCAGCAATATTTGTTATGGCTGTTGACATTTCCCAGCTATACTCTGTGTCAGGAAAGGCCAAATGTCGGGCTCAGGCAGTACACAGAGCCCGAGATCCTAGCCCGGTGTTAACACAGACTTCAACAGCCAGCGCTGCCAGAGGTGCTGTCACTGAGTGCTCATTTCCATCAGTCCTGTGCTTAGGAAGAGATCAGTCCGTGCTTCTAATCCGACCTCCTTTTCATTTCCTCTTCATTGCTGCATATAATGATATTTCATTAACATCTCTGTCTTAACTGAAGTGAAAATAATGACCAATGCACAATCATAACTTCAGATATAATTCTCTTCAAGGGTATTCCCAGACTCTTGGGACCTGAATGCTCCCAACATGAAAAAACTAATCTTGCTTGGGACCTGTGCTAGAGTAGACACCATTTTTAAAACTGAAAATGCTAATCACACGTTTTGTGACTAACTCTACAAAGACAATTTATTCTTCTACTGTTTCCGTAAGTTCAGTGGCTTTCTGTGAAGCCTCTAGTACATAAATTAATTCTGTGTTTTGATCAAAGATCTCTTTTTGCTGACTGCTGAATTCAGTATAGATATGGCACTGATGCAAATACAGTGAATACACCCCTGGTTTGGGGGTCAGAAGGTTAAAATCCATGGTATCCCTCTACTATAAGTGGAAAAAGGGAGGGTTTTTTACACAAGTCTCATTTTAGAAGTACTCAGTGATCTTCCAGGAGTTTGTTGCTCTCCTTTGTCAGCTGTCTGCCTTCCTTAGACGGCTGTTGTGAATAACTCCTACTGTTTGTAAAAGGGATGTAAAATTGCAATCAAGAGTATCAGTCTTCCACATTCAAACCAAAGCAAGAGATGGGTCATGGTCACAGAAACATTTTAAATGCCCAGATTGCAATTGCATGGCAAAGTCCTGACATTCTTTAAGTCAATAACTAAATTCCCATCAGGTTAAAAAGTCAAAAGTTTGCCAAAAGGCTTTAAGGGTTACCTCATTATCACCAAGACATAAAAAAATGCATATATTTCAGAGTGAAACTGATTTCAACACAAGGTTTTTTTGATCAGCTTTTTATTCTGTTTGAGTTTCATTATTTGAACAAAGTACTGAGTTTGACCGTGTTCGTCTGTCTTCAGTTAGCATCTTCGGCAGCTTGGACACAATGTTCTGTGGGTTTTTCCCCAGACATGAAATCAATAATATTAAGTAGGGATGCATTTCTCCATTTGAATGCTTGAAGCTGTTATCAGAACATTTCTCAAGTTCAATCAAGCATCTTCCATTTAAGGTTGATTCTTTCTTTAACTTTTGTCTTTTGTATCTGCTTTTGAAGCAGTTACCAGATGACTCCTGACTCTGAGGAGGGGATATATTTCACTGCCTTGCTCATTTTATACTACACTGAAAGTGATGATATTCCTAACCACACCCTAGTTTTTTCACAGAGTAGGTTTATCATGGGTGATCTTCATCAAAGAAAAGACAGTTCTTAAGTGAGGCTTACTTTTGCAACAAGTTGGGCAAAGATTTAAAAAGCTAACCCCCTTCAATTTTTGGAAAAGTCTCTAATTCCATCAAACTCATCAGAGTTCAATTCTTGTACTTCATTATGCAAAGCTTTAATTTAGGCACCCAAAGGTGCCTGCTGTGAATGTCCCATTTTAGTATATGTGTTAGTACACACATGCCATTTGATGTGGCAACTCCACATAGTGTGGCAGCATCACACTGAGCCAGGTGAGATGGAAAGGGTCCTGAACACAGGGAGAGGAGTAGGAGCTAAAAGAGTGCAAAATCATTGCAGTAGTTTGGGAGTGTGGGACAGAAGTTGGTCATCGTTAGTGATGAAGATCCCAAGTGATTGCTGATTCTTCTGCTTCACTTCCTTGTGCGTGCAACAGCCATTTCCTGGCTATCCCACTCATCAAAAGGCTTGTTCTTCCCAGAACAGCACAGGCTTGCAATAAAAAATGTGTTCAGCATGGCTTATATAAGAGCAATTTGAGTCTAAAGTTACAGGCCAGAAAACCCCAGTGCAGGCCTTGCACATGTCAGGAACTGTGTGTTTCTTTCCTAGCTGAGCTTCCCAGGTTTGCAAGCTGTGAACCTTTGCCTCAGCAAACTGATGTTAGTCACTGCATACCTTCCTTGGATCCCCCCAAGGGAGCCCTCTGGCCTTGCAGCAGGCATTTCTGGAGCACATGGGAGCAATTGGGCACTGCAGAAATTGAGGCAATGGCATCTGGATGCATTAGAGGATAAAGAAAGGGTCCTGGTGGCCTCTCCATACCCATGACCTCAAGGCATATACCCATTCCCTGCAGGGAATGCCAGAAGTTGGGGTTTGTTTCTCAGCCACAACTGAGAAGACTCAAAGCTGCATTTCTCAAATAAAGCATGGGCTATGGGTACCCTCCATCCCCTTTTGTTGTAACTGCTGCCCTCTGCACGTATGTAAAGAGTGAGCTGGAATAACAGGCAGTGCAGGGATGAGGGTAGCTCCTCAAGAAGAGAGGAAGTGGGGTTTGGTTTCTCGTCGTGGGTGCGTTGTGTCGTTAGGAGAAGGTGCAAGGACCCTGATTGGATTGAAGCCATCAGGGGCTTTAGAGAGACACATTTACTGTCTGTATTCAGGTTCGTCTGTCCTGGTGGGTGAGGAGCAGCTGTACCTCTTTCTACTCCCTACCTTTTCCATTCCAGACATTTATCTGTAGCCCTTCCATCACTCATTTCTTCTCATTTCCTTCAATTTAAGGCACATGGAGCATGATAGATTCAAGCAGCTCTGCCCGTTTGCAGATCAGCAGCTTTCCTCTTTACTGAGACAGACGTGAGGAATGACCACCTCCTGAATTCAATACCACAAGGCCTGAAAAGTAGCAGGAGTTTAATGGGCTGTTTAGGATGCTATCAAAGAGCCTGCTCAGCCTTCAGGAGTTCTTACACACTGGTAGATCAAGCCCCCCTGAGTTCGCCCCTTTGCCTTCCCAGCCCTGGTTTGCCATTTCAGAAGACAGCAAGAGTTTCATTAACATGGTGCAGATGTCTCTGCTGGCTAAATCACAGTGTCTGAGATTCCAGCCATGGTTGAACCCTACAGGGAGCAGACCAAGGTATATTCTGACACAGAATGTACTGTCTGAAGTGGATCTGGGCTGTAGCAATAACCCCTTTGTTAATATGCAGCAAGAAATCACACCACTTCCCTTGTCCCTAATTAAGGGTGTCAGAGTGACTTGGCTTTTGATTGCAGTGAATTCTGATCATCTGAGGGAGGAGAAAGAGAACTCTGAGACACAATGATAAAACCCATTCAGCCACCCACTCAGCAAATCACAAAAGTTTTTTTTACTTTAAATTTTATATGAGCTCCACAGGGAGACAGATCTTCAATGCCCAGAGCTACCTGACATTTTTATAATATCTGATCATTATGTGGAGCCTTTCATCCCAAAGCATTTTCCCCGAGTATTTATACTGCACACATATACAGGAGTCATTCTGTCATTTCTGGTGAGGAATAACATTCAGCCTTATACATATGAAGCTGTGTGCTTAACCCACACAGTGTGCAAGGCAGATTGGCTTGTCAGAGCACTCAGGCTCCCCCGCAACCACCTGAAGGATGATGGGCCACCTCTGCTTCAGCCACAAGCCTGCCACTGCAGTCCTGGAGGTTGTACACCCACTCTCCTTCCAACCGGCTTTCAAGGAATAGACAGAAAAAGATGTGACAGAAGTGAGAAACGTACTTCAACATTCCCAAGAGCCACTCTTCATAGAATGGTTTTCATTGGAAAGGGTTTTAAAGATCATCTAGTTCCAATCCTATGCCACGGGCAGAGACACCTTTCACTAGACTAGATTGCTCAAAGCCCCATCCAGCCTGGCCTGGAACCCTACCAGGCGTGGGGCATCCACAACTTCTCTGGGCAACCTGTTCCAGTGTCTCACCACCCTCACACTAAAGAATTTCTTCCTTGAATCTGATCTAAACCTGCCCTCTCAGTGTAAAGCCATTCCTCCTTGTCCTATTCCAACATGGCCATGTAAAAAGTCCCTTTTCAGTTCTCTTGTAGCCCCATTTAGTGTGGCAGTGGATCAGTCAGC
>VYZT01001033.1:0-12205 GCA_013400735.1 Pomatostomus ruficeps | reverse complement strand
AGTTGTGGCCCCCCCCCCCCCCGGGAGTTATCCCGAGCATTCCCTTGGATCTGAGGGAATTCGGGATGCGGAATTTGTGTCCCCGCGTGTCCCTGGTGTCGCCGAGCTGGTGGCACTGGTGACACTGGCGACACTGGGGTCACACCCCGCCCTCCTCCTCATTCCCAGCTGGATCCGCGCCGCGAGAAATTTGGGATGCGCGGGTGGAGTGGGGAAGGGAAATTTGGGATGCGCGGGTGGGGTGGGGAAGGGAAATTTGGGATGCGCGGGTGGCGACACCGCCGGCGACACCAGGCCAGGTCCCCACCCCTGGGGACACCAGGCCAGGTCCCCACCCGCTCTGGCCGCTCCAGCGGGGGAAATTCCAGCTCTGGAAGCCGCCAATTCCCGTCCCAAATCCCGTCCGTCCCCCTTTTCCCCCTGGGGAGGAAAACCAAAGGGATGGGAACACAGAGAGCGCGTGACGCGCCTGTCACCGTCCCCAGGAGGGGACACGGCTCAGGATCGCCGCCTTTGGGGATTTGCCTGAAAATTCCCGAGGTTTTTCCACTGGGGAAGGGGCTGCGTCCGTCCGGGATTGGGAAAAGTGCAGGGCTGTGGGAATGGCGCGTTCTCCTCGGCGCTTTGGCTCCCGGTTTTGCCTTTTCCGGGGAAGTTTTATTCCCTATCCAGGGAATTTTTATTCCCAGTCCAGGGTGGGTTTATTCCCTATCCAAGGAATTTTTATTCCCAATCCAGGGTGGGTTTATTCCCTGGGTTTATTCCCTGTCCAGGGAAGTTTTATTCCCTGTCCAGGGTGGGTTTATTCCCTATCCAAGGAATTTTAATTCCCAGGCCAGGCTGGGTTTATTCCCTATCCAGGGAAGTTTTATTCCCAGTCCAGGGTGGATTTATTCCCTATTCAGGAAATGTTTATTCCCTGCTCCTTTCACCCGCCTGCTCTCCTGGGTTATTTTTTGCTCCTGGAAAACCTCGCGGTGGCCCGGGCAAAAACCACGGAATTCCGACCTCGGCAGCGTGGGTTGGTGGGAATGGGGTCATGGAAAAGGGAGGCCTCATTCCTGCGGGATCCCGGTGGGTTTGGAATCGGCCCCGCCCTAAACTCTGAATCCCAAAGCTGGCAGGGATCCTAATTCCCAATTCATTCCTAAATCCCAATCAACTCCTAATTCCTAATTCATTCCAAAATCCCAATTAACTCCTAATTCCCAATTCATTCCAAAATCCCAATCAACTCCTAATTCCTAATTCATTCCTAAATCCCAATTAACTCCTAATTCCTAATTCATTCCTAAATCCCAATTAACTCCTAATTCCTAATTCATTCCTGAATCCCAATTAACTCCTCAAATCCTAATTCATTCCTAAATCCCAATTAACTCCCCAATTCCTAATTCATTCCTGAATCCCAATTAACTCCCAATTCCTAATTCATTCCTAAATCCCAATCACCTCCTAATTCCCAATTCATTCCTAAATCGCAATTAACTCCCAAATCCTAATTCATTCGGAAATCCCAATCAACTCCCCAATTCCGAATTCATTCCTAAATCCCAATCACCTCCTAATTCCTAATTATTCCTAAATCCCAATTAACTCCCAAATCCTAATTCCTGCACCGGGGGATCCCGAACACAGGAATCCCAACAAATCCCTGTCCTGGGATGACCCCGGCTCCTGCTTTTCCCGGGATTTTCAGCTCTGGGATGCTCCGGGAGTTAATTCCTGTTTAAGCTTCCTCAGCTCTGAAATTCCGGCCTTTATCCCGGTTTTTTCACCCGATCTCCCTCGGTCCCGATCCCGGAATTCTCTTCGCCCTAAAAACCCATCCCGGAGATCGCTTCTTCCGCTCTTATCGGGACTCCCAGGAGCAGATCCGGAGCTTTTCCCGAGTTTTTGTCATTCTGTGGCCTCAATTTCCAAGCTTCCCCTTCCCGAAATTCCAAGGGCTCTTGGAGAGAGAGGATTTGTGCCCAGGCCGAGCTTAAATCCTAAACCGGGCCTAAATTCTCCTCTGGGCTCCCCAGGGACGTGGAAAAGGCGGAGTTTTCCATGGAATTCTGTAATTTCCGCAGTGAGGATGCTGCTCTCGAGGAATTTAGTTGGAAGCTCCGTGCGGAGAGGATTTCCCGGGAAACCTTTTTAGTGGGTTAAAGCTTTGTGGGTTTTCCCGGTGTTCGGCCACCTCTGGAATTTCGGGATTTTCCTCATCCCTGAGCACTTTTCCTTCTTAATTCCCCGATCCTGCCAGGATTGAGACGGAATTCCTCACCTGGCACGGGATTTTTGGCCAAAACGCGGAAAAGCTGCCCCTTCTGGCCTTTTGGGATCGTTCCCGCGGCCGTAAATCCCTGTCCGGCTTCCCAAACTCCCCGCAGAGCCGCGTTTATTCCCGGCAGCGTTCCCTGGCCCAGGATCCGTGCTCTTCCCGGATTTCTCGCCGGGATCGGGGGAGAGACGAGCTCCAATCCCAACACGTTCCCATGGGAGGGTTCTGGGGCCGTGCCAGGAATCAGCCGCTCGCCCGGAGCTTCCCAGGGAATTTCAGAACTCCGGGATCAGCGGATCGCTGGATCCGCTGGGATGGGATCGGGGACAGGCGGGATCATCCCAATGATTCCAATCTTTTCCCTGTTTCCCTATCCCAGCTGTTTTTTGGGATCCTTATGGATTCGTTATCCCGATCCCTAAGGAATATCCGGAAGGGTTGATCCTGTGGGTGTTCTGGGATTCGGGAGGAACAAATCCCAATCCCAACCCTACGGAAGCTTCCCCCATCCCAAATTTACCAAATCCCCCTCCAGGAGGCTGCGAAAATTCCCGTAAATGGGAAAAAATTCCCATAAATCAGAGAAAATTCCCATTTTTGGGAAATGAACTCTCCAGTTGCAGAGAGGGTTTGGAGTCAGCCTGGAGCAGGGATGGAAGGCTGGGAACAGGGAATTCTGGGAACAGGGAATTCCTGTGGCAGGGAATGCCTTCATTGCAGATGGCCCCAGTGTCAAAAATTCCCATAAATTCCCATAAATTGAGGAAAATCTCCCATTTTTGGGAAATGAACGGTGCCATTCCGCCGTTCCCCATCCCAGCCTGGCTCTTCCCTCCGTCCTTTTCCCACCTGATCCCATCCCGTCCTCGTCAACCGCTCCAATTCCCATTTCCACACGGATTTCGGGAGTGATGATTCCCGGGATAACGTGGGTTGTAATGAGGGCAAAGAAAATCTGGATTTAGGCACAGGGAAGTGCCGGCTCTGCTTTTATGGGATCTGATTCCGGCGGGAATTCACCGCTCTGCTTTTATGGGATCTGATTCCAGTGGGAATTCACCGCTCTGCTTTTATGGGATCTGATTCCAGTGGGAATCAATCACTCTGCTTTTATGGGATCTGATTCCGGCGGGAATCAATCACTCTGCTTTTATGGGATCTGATTCCAGCAGGAATTCACCGCTCTGCTTTTATGGGATCTGATTCCAGCGGGAATTCACCGCTCGGCTTTTATGGGATCTGATTCCAGCAGGAAGCGGGAATTCCGCGCTTCCGTGCCCGCAAGGGATCCCTGTGGAGGAGGAAAGGGGAATGCCCAGGACGCGGCCTTTGGGGTTTAGGTCAAGCCCGAGCAGCACCCGGGGCCAGGAAGGAGATTCCCGGAGTGAAGTCCGCACGGGAAAAGTGGGATTTTCCTTGGGATCACCCAGCCTGGCAGGAGAACACCAGGGTTGAGTTCCAATGGATCCATCCCAAAAAAAAAAATAATCAGGAAAGAAGGAATAAAACCAAAGCAATCCATGGGATCGCTGCGGAGACACCCCAAGATTCCGGGAGCGAGCCGGGAGCGCAGCCCTGGTTTGTCTCAGTGTCCGTCACTCGTTAATTAACACGCCGCAATTAACGCTCTGCCCCCGAGGCCCGCGGGCGCTGAGCTCATTAGCGGGGCCGGCGCTTTCCGATCGCTGCCGAGGGGATCGGGGACACAAAGGGGCCGTAAATCCACCGCCAAACACAAACCAGCTGCCCCACACCCGACCGGGGAGGAGGGATTGGGATTGGGATGTGGGAGAGGGATGGGAAACGGCCGGGATGGATTTTCCTACAAAAAAACCCGGGTGTTCCGAGGTCTTTTTTTAGGATTTTTAGGGGTTTTTTTAGGGTTTTTTTAGGGTTTGTTTTGGTTTTTAGGGTTTTTTTTTTTTTCATTTCCACCCCCGCCCTGCTGGTGATTTGTAAAATCCCACTCAAATATGAATTTGGTGGGATTTCACAAAATCCCAAAAATTCCCGTCCCAAAATTCCTCCCAAGCTCCAAGCCTGCTGTGCCGGCGGAGCAGGATTGTGGCTGTGGGATATCCCTAAATTGGGATTTTCCACCTTCCCAAGCCCCCTGGAGCAGGAGTTTTTGGGAATCACGGTCCAGGATCCGCTTCCAGAGGGATGGGGGAGTGAATTTCAGGGACGTGAGGGACCAGGAGCGCATCCAGGGATGTCAGGGAGTTGGGATCCATTGCATGGAATTCCAGCTTCTCCAACTTCCTTCTCCTTCAGGGATCACCCTGTGGGATCATCCCAGCCCTCATCACCTCCCTGGAGGAATTTTCATCCTGTCCTGCTCTGCAGGAGCTCCTCAGGCGTTTCCTCATCCCACAGAGCTCTGGAAATCCTCGGGATTTCCTCTGAGGAATCCCTTTTCCAAGCTTTCCCCCCTCTATTCCTGCCACGAGGCTCCGGAAGGAGTTTTTGTTCCTTTGGGATGAAGCGGCTGCACCGTGGATTGGGAATTTCCCGCTCATCCCCTCCCGAGCGTGGCCGCCTCTCGCTCTGCTCCGTTCCCAGTTTCTGGAATTCTTGGCAGGATCAAGGACTGGATTTGTCTTTAGGAAGGACCCAGCTCTGTTGCTTAAATCCATCGGGATCCTTCCCTGAGGAAAAACTCATCAGGTCAGGAAAAACTGCGATTCTTCTCCTAAAATTTCTCTTCCATTTCCTGGGAAAGCTGCTCTCCTCCTCTTCCTCATCCCAGGGGTTGGAATTCCATGCTCTTTATGGAATTCCATGGCCTTTAAGGTCTCTCCCAACCCAAACCATTCCGTGATTTCTCTGCAGAACCAGAGCTCTGACCGTGTCCCGTGGGTTTGTGGGATTCCCCTTCTCCGCGGCTCCATCTGCCGGCGTCCCGGCTGGATCTCTCAGCCTTAAAGGATTTGGGATCGAAAGCAAGTCCTTAAAGGGTTTGGGATCAAAAGCAAAGGATTTGGGATTTAAAGAAAAGGATTTGGGATTGAAAACAAAGGATTTGGGATCTAAAGCAAGACCTTAAAGGTTTGGGATCGAAAGAAAATCCTTAAAGGATTCATGATCGAAAGCAAGGCCTTAAAGGCTTTGGGATCAAAAGCAAAGGGTTTGAGATGGAAAGCAAAGGATTTGGGATCGAAAGCAAGGCCTTAAAGGGTTTGGGATTGAAAGCAAATCCTTAAAGGTTTGGGATCGAAAGCAAATCCTTAAAGGATTTGGGATCGAAAGCAAGGCCTTAAAGGGTTTGGGATCGAAAGCAAGGCCTTAAAGGGTTTGGGATTGAAAGCAAATCCTTGAAGGATTTGGGATCCAAAGCAAGGCCTTAAAGTATTTGGGAGAGAAAGAAAGGACTTAAAGGATTTGGGATGGAAAGCAAGGCCTTAAAGGCTTTGGGATCGAAAGAAAGGTCTTAAAGGGTTTTGGGATCAAAATCCTCCCATTCCATGTGGGGGATTTGTAGGAGAGATCCTTGGACATGGAATTTTTTGAGTTGTGAGGAAATGCCGACCTTGGGGTTGATTTTATCCTGAACTAGACGGGAAATTTTTGAGTTTCTCATAATTGCTCTTTTTTTATTTAAAATGTGGAAAACTCAGGGGTAGGGACAACCCTCAGAGGTGCATCAGGACACGGCCCAAGGATCCCAAATGATCCTTGAGCTTTTTCCAGTGGATTTTTTTGAGGATTTTTTTGGGAATCGTTTGGATTTCAGCGCAGCCGCCTCTGGCAAAGGCACGTCATTCCTGTGAGCCTGGAGGCTCCAGCTACTGTTCCCAGACTTCCTTCGGAGCCTGGAACGTTCACCGGGGCCTGGATTCCTCCAGGATGGAGCCTTCCCTGTGCTCCGTTTTCCAGGAAAAAAAGCGGAAAAAAGGAATCTGTTCCTTGCCTTTTATAAACAGGCCTCAGAGTGTCCGGGCAGGAGCGGGATTTTGTGGGATTTCCTCTCCTTCTGTGGTGCCTTTCCAGGTTTTTTTCCCATGTTTTCCCTTTGTTCACGCTCCCGGTACCGCCTGTGGAGCTGCTCCAAGAATATCCCGCTGGAGCACGGGAATGGGCTCCGGAGAGGGGCTGGACATCCCGGATAACACAGTGATGGGACAGGGCTGGGACAATCCCGGCCTGGTCTTGGAAAACGTGGGAATAATTCGGACAAATCCAGGTTGAGACGTTGCTTTGGATGCTTCCCAACGTTTCCCATCGGGTGCCAAACTGATTCCTGAAAACTTTTCCAGGCTCATCCCGCCGCGCTCAGGTCGGGCCGGCGGCTCTGGGCTGGATGGGACGCTGTGGCCGATCCCAAAATTCCGGTTTTCCTGCCGGAGGGGCGGAACGGGAATCTCCGTTCCCTCTTTTGGGAGGGCGTGCCAGGTGGGAGTGAGGGCAAATCCCGGATGGCGAAAGGCAGGGATTGGTGATTGGAGTGGGAGTGGGAAATCCATGGAAAATGTTGTTCCCGTCGCCCCATCCATGCGCGGAATTCTTGGAGCTCCAAGAATTCCTCTCAAATTCCCTCAAATTCCCTCAAATTCCCTCTCCTCCTGGCTGTGGTTTAAGGATGGGACTGGCGGCGCGTTGCTGTCACGCAGAGCCGAGGCACCGGGGAGACATTCCCTGCCTCTGGAAAACCGTAAATCCTTACGGATCCTTTTTGCACACGGAGCGGGAAGCTCCCAGCCAGGCTCATTGTGTGGTGGGGTGGAAATTTGCTCCCTCGGATGGAGCAAATTCCCAGATTTGGCTCTTCTGGGACACATCCCAACGTGGAAAACCAGGAGCTCTTCCCAGCATCCCCAAAAAGTCCCGGAACTCCGCGGGCCCTCGCGGCCGGGCCGTGGCACCTCGGGGTTAACGAAGCCGAGCTCGGAGATGATTTTTTCCTCTTGGCAGCTCTGGAAAAGCTTTTTCTTTGCCCTGATTCCCCTTGGATTCGCTCCTGGAGCAGCCGGAGCCGCTCGGTTCGACTTCACTAGAGGGCGCAGGAATTTTAGGCTGGGAGCGCGCCGGGGTTGGTCGGGGAAAGTTGGCCGCCTTCTCCTCCCTTTTTTAATCAACTGGAAAGACGCAGGGTTGAGCTGGAGGTGACTGGAAGGGGATCCAGACTTGTGTCTGGCCCGGGGAAGGATCTGCTGACATGTGGGATTAGGCGGCGCGAGCGCGGCCGGGCTGGAGCAGCGCGGCCAGGGGGGCTCGGGACGTGGTTGGGAGCTCCACGGAGCAGCCAGCTGGAGGAGCCTCCTGAAGCAAGGAGAGCTCCAAAAATTCCCAAAAAAAGGGAAAAAAAAAAAAGCCCCTCCCCCGATCCCGTCGGTTCTCAATGGTTCCCTTTGTCAGGTTTGTGTTGACCTCATTGAGGTTTGGTTTTTTTCTTCCCAAGGGTCTCTCTGTTTTCCTTGGGATCAGATCTTTCCTGTTGGGATTCTGGCTTGATCCAGGGGTGCTGATCCAGCCCCCCACACTGCTTTTGGGACCAGAGGCGCTTCTGGGACCTTTTTTAGGGACTGAGGGGTCCCTAAGCGCTTCTCCTGTGGGGACGAGGACAAGGCCGGGAGCGCCAAGGGCCACCTCCATCGGGATGGGGGCTCCAAGCAGGGGTGGGGACCCAGTGCTCCTAAAGAGGAGATTGTCCCCTCATCGGCCCTGATCCAGCTGGGGAAACTGAGGCATTTGGGGACACTTGGGTGATTTTCTGGGAATCTGTGTCCTCTTCCCAAGTTCCTCCACGCGGGTGAAGGGCAGTGACATCCGGATGGCGGGACAGCGGTGTCCCTTCTCCGGGGGGTTTTGTCCCATCCCTACGGAACAGCTTACGAATTTTGGCTCGGCGTCCAACCCCAGTGTCCTTGCGGACAAAGGATCCGTCCGTCCCTTCTTCCCCAATCCCTTCCCACCTTCCCCACGCTGCCGAGGGTCTTGGCTTTACCCCCTCCGGCTTTTCTTTCCCAAGCTTTTTCCAGCAGGAAACGCCTGGACGCTGCCGCCTTTCCAGGCTTCCAACGGGCTCGGGATGCGAGGCAGCCGCCCCATCCCGCGCCCTCGCTCCCCGCTGTTCATTCATTCATTCACGGATTCCTCCTCCTCCTCCGTTCATTCATTCATTCCTCGGCTCCGCGCAGCCATCCGGGGATGGCTCGCTGTCTCCAGGCCGATCCTCTGGGATTTTCATCCCTATCCATCCTCCCGCGCCGGGATTTCCGCGCCGTGCCCGCCGCGTGCCGAGTTCCGCGCGGGGCTTCGAGAAACTCGGCGCTGGTGGAGCCTCCGGAGCCGCGAGGGGGGACCGGGGGTGTTTTTTCACCAAACAAACTCCCGGGGAACGCCGGGCATTAGCAACGAGGGGTCGCAGCCAGGAAAATATTACCTTTCCCTTGGAGTGCTGACTGCGGAGGAAATTCTCACATTTACAGCTCCGGCGAGCCCGGGCGCTCATGGAAAAGAGAGAGAGAGAAGGGGGGGCGGCTTTGATTTGGCTCCTCTCGGCGGGTCGAGAGCTCGGCAGCCCCCCCACCTCGCCTCCATTCCCACCGGGAAGTGGCCACCAGTGGAGGCTCCGGCTGCGCGGCTCCCCGCTCGGAATCCTGGTTTAATTGGATTTTCCTGGAGGCCCGCGGTGCGTGCGCGGCCCTGCCCCGTGCGTGCGTGTAGGTTAATAAAAAATAAACAAACAGCGCTGCCTTTCCCCCCCCCTGTTCCCGGGGATGGGAATGCCGAATGAAAGCGCTGCTGTGCCGGGAAGGGACATTCCTGGCATTGCTGAGCTCCTCGAGCACGGGCCCGGGCCCAAATTGGAGGGAAAAAAACCGGAGTTAAGGAGCCGTTAGTGTGGGGGACCTGGGGAGGCCCAGTCCTGCTCACTGTTTACTCGCGGAGCTTAAATTAACGCTGGCTGCTGACATCAGGAATTTTTATTTTTCTTTTTTTTTTTTTTTCCCCCTCCCCTGGTTTCCCAAGGAAATGAGCCGAGGGCGATCGCGGCCTCTGCGTACGTGCAGAGGCTCTTCCCCGCTTGAACCAACTCCCCCCCCTGCCGGAGTTCAGCCAGATTCCGCGGAGGTCCTGAAGGCTCCAAAATAATTATTTTTGCTTCGTTTTGCGTCCGTGAAAAGGGAAAAAAAATAAAAAAATAAAAAAAATAAGGTGGTGGAGAGGTGAGAGGAGGAATTGTCAGGGAAAATTGCGTTTTCCTGTTTTCCCGTTGTGGTCGTGTCCCTGTGTTGGACACTGGAGAATCCCTGTGGGAAAGGTATTTTAGGAACACCCAAATCATGGGATGGACACAACCGGGCATGGAAAGCTCTGTCCCTTGATGAAGGAACTCCTCCCATCCCCGGTTTGCTCCGTTATTCCCATTTCTTGTGACGATTAGGGTGGGAATCTCGGACGGAGACGACGTTTCTGGTGTTTTTTTAGGTTTTTAATGACGTTTTTTAGGAATTGGCGATTCCGGATTGGAAGAGTTGGGAACGGTGACCTTGGAACAACCCAAGGGCGCCGGGGCCGCGGAAAAACCTCTCCTTTCGTCGCGTTTTCCCGCAGGTTTTCTCCAAGATTTTCAGCCACGAGGCTCTGGAGAGCTACCTGCCGAAGATCCAGCTGGTGATCAAGGACACGCTGCGGGCCTGGAGCAGCGACCCCGAGCCCATCAACGTCTACCACGAGACGCAGCAGCTGACGTTCCGCATGGCCATCCGCGTCCTGCTCGGCTTCCGCATCCCCGACGAGGAGCTCGGCCGCCTCTTCGAGGTCTACCAGCAGTTCGTGGAGAACGTCTTCTCGCTGCCCGTGGACCTGCCCTTCAGCGGCTACAGGAGGGTGAGAGCTGCGTTGGGTTCTCCGCCCCGATTTCGCCAATTAATTAACGCGGCGGCGATTATCCGCGCCTTTCCCGCTTCCCGTGGGATTCCTCCCCACCGCCTGACCGCCAGGAGTCCGTTTGGGCCGTAATTCCCGGTTTAGTGGAGAAGGCAGAGGAAAATAAATTCCTTGGCGATCAGAGTGGTTTGGTAACAGAAAACAGCCAGGGCTCGCCCAAATTTAATTCAGATTTTTAGTCGCTCGGAAATTTTCCTGCAGTTTTTTTACTTGTGGGACCATTTTCCTTTTAATTCCCTCCTGTCCTTGGAGTGGAACAGGTCCTTGCAATTTCCAAATTAATTAAAACAAGTCCTTGTATTTCCCAAAACGAAACCAGGTCCTTGCAATTCCAAGAGCTAAAACAGGTCCTTGCAATTCCCAAAACTAAAACGGGTCCTTCTAATTCCCAAATTAACTAAACCAGGCCCTTCTAATTCCCAAAACTAAACCAGGTCCTTCTAATTCCAGCGGTATTCCTGCTTTTTTTTTTTTTTTTGATGAACAGTGTAAAATGAAAATATAACGAAAAATAGACGTAAAATCCTAATTTTTTTTTTCCCCATGGGGAATTTTTATAAGAGAAACATTTATTTTTGTGATATCCCCCCAAATTCCTTTCAATTGTTATTCACCTGTGGGAATGATCCCCATCCCCGTGGAGCCCGGAATTGTTCCCAGCAGCAGGTTAGCCCCGAGCAGCCGGAATTCCCCGTTGGAATTGCTTTAGTGGGACCAGGTGATCAAATTGCCGGGGAATAGAGGATTCTTTGGGATGAATGGGGCCCTTCCTTTGAGGGATGATTTTCCCAGGGATTTCCGCGTGCCGGAGCTGTTGTTTGCACCTAAGTGTTGATTGCTCCGCCTGTGATCTCCCCGCTCCCCGTTCACCCCTCTCCGAGCGTCTCCTTTATGGCCCGGACCTGTCCTGGAGCGCGTCCCGGGATGGGCGGGGTGGTCTGAATCCCGGGAAATTCCGCAGGGAATCCGCGCCCGCGAGACGCTGCAGAAGGGGCTGGAAAAGGCCATCCAGGAGAAGCTGCAGAACACGCAGGGCAAGGATTACGCCGACGCCCTGGACATCCTGATCGAGAGCGGGAAGGAGCACGGCAAGGAGCTGACCATGCAGGAGCTCAAGGTAAATCCCGGGATTTGTTCTCCTCAGGGCACGGGAAAAGCGTGGGATTGCTCCAAGGAGGAATTTTGGCGCGGTGAGAGCTGGGGGACCACGATGGGATGGCAGATCCTGGCTTGGTGGGTCCAAAGCTGCTGCTTTTTTAATTTCCTGATCGTGCCCAGCCCTTTCCACAAAGCATTCCGTGGAATCATTAAACTCCAGGATCAACAAACCCCACAAATCCACACTGCAAATCCCACATCCACGCAGGTTCTGAACCCTTCCAGGGAATGGTGACTCCAACCCTTGGCCGCTCTTCCAGGGAAAAAAATTTCCCTGATATCCAACCTGAACCTCCCAGGTCACAACAAAACCTCGATCAGCTTCATCCCTTGACCCTTCCGCTTTTCCTGGTGTCTCCTTTGCCCCATCCGATTTTCCCGGTGCCTTTTTGCCAGGCACGGGAGCGTCTCAGCAGGTTCTTATCTGGGACATGGAATTCCGGGAACCTTCTCCTGGAATTTTTGTCTGATCCTCGCAGGCTCTGTGGGAAACTTTCCATGGAGTGACCTTCCGGTTAAACGTGACCACACTATGGCTGATCCATCCCTGGGAGTGTCCAAGACCGTTAAAAATGGACACAAACCCTGCCCAGATTTCCCTCACCCGTCCTGGAAAGGAGGATCCATCTCCCTCCAACATCTCCCTTTGGGTGCCACATCCCATTTTTCCCTCTCCCAGCTTTCATGTGACCCCTTCTCAGGTCACTCGGCTCCTTTGGATCCTAAATCCTTGTTCTGGGGAGAAACTGTGTCTGATCCATCCCTGGGAATGTCCAGGGCCATCAAAAAATGGACACAAACCCTGCCCAGATTTCCCTCACCCGTCCTGGCGAGTGGGAAATCACCGAGGAGGATCCATCGACCTTTGGGTGCCACATTCCCATT
>VYZT01001023.1:34474-47180 GCA_013400735.1 Pomatostomus ruficeps | reverse complement strand
CCTGGTGATCTGCACAGCCACAAATGTCAGCGTTTCCCTCTCCTTACAGGAAACATGATCACATACGCTGAGCTGCACGTGAAGCCCCAGCCCCAGGGGAACAGAAAAGCAGAGACTTCCGCTCCTGGTACTGAGCAATTTTCTTTGGTTACTAATTATAGCTATCGTTTTTCCTATTGCCGCACAGTGAAACCTGTTATCAAGAGCCTTTACACACATTCTCTCAATGAAGGACGGATTTATCATTTCATCTTCTGCTTTTTTTTTTATGCTGGGTTCTCAGATGACACACTTTCCTTTTAAAAATAATATTGGGAGAAGTTTTAAAAATAATTTCTAAAAATGCCTTAGCGCCCTACATGGAAAACGTAGTAAAGCAAAGTAAGATTGTTACCCTCCCTGTAACGAAGGACCTGCCTGCTGGGGAAAGGGAACATTACACCCGATAGCTCAGGCAGCCAGAGGATGGAGCAGTTGTTCATCTCACGCAACTGAGAGGGAAGGGAAACCGAGGTTATGACAGTGCAAGTTTGCGTCTCGTGCAACTGGCACCTTGACCTCAAATTTCCTCGGGTTCTGCGGCTTCCTGCGTGTTTCCCTCTGACATGTGATAAATGCCAAACAGCTGGAGAGATGCTTGGTTTGATACACCTGGCACTGGTGCCAGGGGATGTCAGTAAAGGGCTTTTTTTCCTGTGCACTTAGGGAAGTTATCTTTGAGATGCGAGACAGGCACTGTAACGCTTGGGAGCAGAGAGGAGGAACACACCACAGCCCACCCCTGACACCACAGCCACCCCTGACACCACAGCCACCCCTGACAGACACCACAGCCATCCCTAACAGACACAACAGCCCATCCGCGATACTTGCCCTGAATCTGCAAGGTTCTAGAGGGGATGTGTGGGTAGGTGGGAGGAGTCAAGGCTTGAGAAAAATAACTCAAAGGACAAAATGCAGATTCTTAAAGGTTGAAAATCACTTGCTCTATGTGACCAAATATGTGTATTTCACTTCCATGTATGCAAAATGGACACAGGTTTTTAACAAGTAAAATGCCACTGCATCCTTCCAACAGCAGGCTGATTTTAGGCAGATGATTTCTCCGTCGTTTTCCCAGTGTTAATTTTAAGAGTGCCAGCACCTTAAGCTGCTTTTGCTCCTGCCTCCCTCTAGGCTGCCGGCACAGGCGCTCAGCCTGGTTCTATGTGGCGCTGGTCCTGGGTGTCCTTGTGCTCATCCTACTGGGAGTCATAGCCATACAAGCCAAGCAATGTGAGTAGATCCTACCTCCTGCTTCATCCGTTCACTGCAGGCATGGGTAAACCTCTGAAAGGGCTGAGAGAAAAATTCCCTTAGTGTTGCGCTAAAAGGTGTCCACTAATACACAAATACAGGAAATAAGAGGCTGTTTACAAGGGCCTGGAGCGACAGGACAAGGGGGAATGGCTTCACACTGACACAGAGCAGGTTTAGATCGGATATTAGGAAGAAATTGTTCCCTGTGAGGGTGAAGAGAAGCTGTGGCTGCTCCATCCCTGCACATGTCCAAGGCCAGGTTGGAAGGAGCTCTGAGCAACCTGGGCTAGTGTAAGGTGTCCCTGCCCATGGCAGGGGGTTGGAACAAGATGATCTTTAAGATTTTTTCCAAGCCTGGCCATTCCATGGACATCTTCTCAGCAGGGCTTTGCTCACTGAGTTTCATTCATGAGTGTGCTCATAACTGTGTCTGTACCAGGCAATGTACACAGACACATCCTCACATTCACAGTACAGCTCTGGGCACAAAGATTACATTTCCTTATCCTTCTTGTTAACCATGATCTCTCTCTCTCACTCGCTTTTTTTTTTTTTTTTTCCTTTGTGCTGCTCAAGTTTCAAAGGGCAGAGCAGGAAAATCAGAACGTTTGCCCCAGTATGGTCTGAACAGCACCAGCAGTGACATTTCTTCAGAGAGGACGGTCTCAGCAGCGCTCCTGAAATGGCTCATGGAGGAGCTGTGCGAAGATGGACAGGGTGAGGCATGTTAGTCCTTCCCAGCACAGAGGACATTCTGTTGTCTCTGTTCCCATTTCTCTGACACTCTGCAGTTTATGGGAACTCACTGGTGCTACCCAGGAAGCATGGAGTTCCTGCAGAGCAGTGATAACAGAATCTAAACTAACATTTTAATCATAATAGTCTTGCTCCTCTTTTGGTTTCCAGGATTTTCATCACATTTCTTTCTGCCAGGAGCTGCTGTCAGAAATGCCATAAATTGCAGATCCTCATCTTGTCCTGGAGAACACTTTCCAGACAATTGTTCATAAACAGGGGGAGGAATTCCATTCATGGTAGGAGCTAAAGGTTCCCCCTGTCCACCCACAGGGACAACATGCGAGCTATGTCCACCTGGGTGGCAGCTCCACAGGGGCAGATGTTACTTCTTCTCTGAGGAGGCCAGGAGTTGGGAGGACAGCCAGAAAAACTGCCTGGCCAGGAAATCCCAGCTGCTTGTCATTGAGGATGAAATTGAGATGGTGAGTCTTGCAGCATCCCTAAAAGCATGTGACAGGCCTTAGGTAAACATTTCTCCAAGGGAAAATGGCCTGGACATCAAGAGTACACATGGACAAACAAGACCCCCATCAGGGAAAGCATCTCACTCCCCCTGCACAGGAGCTGGGTTTGGGAATGTCAGCAGAGCAGAGCTGAAGAGGAGAAGCACAAGAGGTGCCAAGTGTGGAAGCCAGAATAGTTTTGACTGGGAAGAGGAAATGCTGGGGACTTTCCACCTGTTTCCACTGCTTGACTCTGGGAAGAAGGGAGCCTGGTCATGTGCATGGGCTGATGTAATGGGCTGCTCTGCTGTGGCTGCATCCCTGTCCTTGCTCTCCATGAGGGAATAAAAGCTGTGCATGAGGCAGGACAGTCACCTGGGCAAAACAGAAAAGCTCTTCTGTCAGGTAACATCCTTCTGATCGTTCCACAGGAATTTATAGACAACAAAGAAAAAGATACGAAATATATCTGGATTGGCTTGGACACTGAAGACATGGAGAAACAACGGAGTTCAGTGGAAGATCATGGAGTAAAAGAAAACAGGTAATGATTTTTGGGGGGGAAGATATCTTTGGGAAAAGCAAAGTGTGGTATCCCTGCTTGGAAATACAACTCTGAATCTGAGCTGATTACCCAAAGCACAGATCTAGCCCTGCAGCCTGAGGTACGTATACAGAGTCATTCCATGGCCAGTTCCAGGTCAACTGGTTCCTGCTGGGCACTTTTGGAAACTGTTCTCTGCCTCCAGGACCAACCACAGCCAAAGCTCATGTATTTATTAATGCAGAGACATTATAACACACTTCTGCTGAAATCCCTGCCAACAAACTCTCTCACTTTACAGACCATGTGCCTCTGTTGAAGGTGGTGCCTGCCACATAGCATGGGCTAGGATCTGTGCAGCTTTCTTCAGCATTGTGGCTGTATAGTGAGGATCCTTATCCTTCTAACATTAATAATCCCAAGCATCAACCACTCAGGAGCCAGCAGTCCCTGCTGGGCATGCCCATCCCAGCCCTGCAGAGCTGCTGTGCTTTAAGGGGGTGATCAAGTGGGCATCACCCACCTCCCTCACTCAGACCACCACCAGGATTTCTAACCAGTGCTGAGTTTAAAGCTGAATTTAAAACTGACAGCTGCATTCCTTTTGGTCTCTCAGCAGGACAGCTCTAAAAGGAATCAAGGCTGATAGGAACTGTGCTGTTTACAGAAGGAAAAATGTGATCCAGGCAGATAACTGTCAGACCTTAAAGGAGTGGATCTGTAAGAAGAATGCAACTTTGCTGGTGCTCTGAGCCGCATTTCCGGACAACAGGCAGAGCTTCTGGTCAGAAGACCCATTTTGCTGATAAAGCAACTTGTGGTGTAAATAATTTTTATCAGACTTACAGGGAAATTTGCACTTTGCTGTGCTGTGCTCCCTAAGAAGTCAGAAGATGGGTCCTGCAACAGGGCTGCAAGCTGGCCCACATGGATTTGGGGGTGCTGGGCCTTTGCACAGACAGACTTTGGCAGCAGCTGCCTCAGGAAAGGGCAGAGGAGAAGAGATGCTCATGAGGAGGAGCACTGTACATGTGAACTGTGTGATGTGCAGGAATTATGGCCCCTGTGGGGGATGAAGGGTGTGCTGGGCTCACTGCTGTCACATCCCCCCCTCAGACAGCTGCTGAGCTGAGGACTTCATATTTGGGTTTCAGGGTTTTAGTGTTTTCTGAAGTTTGTTGGTTTGGGGTTTTTTTCCCCTTGGAGTTTAATTTTGACTCACAGAAGCCACTTGAGGGCTGGAAAAAAATGTATTTATTGGACAGTGTCTTATTCAAAGCTGCTGCACAGCTACTGGGTGTAGACAGCAGACCAGGCATGGAGTGACTTGTAACACTTATGGTTAATGTGCTGATTGCTCCCATCTTCCTCTGGTGCTGAGCCTTGGAGTCTGAAAGGATTAACTAGGGAAGGGGCTTGGACTGTAAGACAACTTTGCAGTGCAAGGAAATAAAGTTGATAACCTTCCTCTCCACCTATATTTTGTCCCTTTACATTGTAAATTCCAGCCACAGTTATGGTATGACAAGGCACCAAAGCCAAAGACTGGTGAAATGAATGCCTGTGAGTGCCCTCAGTAAATACATTATTTAGGCATTGAAATGTCATGAATAAATGCTATTTCTGGGTCTAGAATATAAAAATGCTAAGAGCAGTCTGACCTATTGCCTTTATTAGATTCAGGTATTTGAAAAGAATGAAGAAATGTCATGAATTGAAGGTGCTACTCTAACAAAAATGGCACAGACTGGAATTAAAGTCCTTATTAGCAGTGAGAGAGAGATAAACATGTCTAATGTGGCTTTTGAGATGTAGAGCCTTTACCTCATCTCTGCTGTGATACACACAAATAAAGGCAGCTGCAGTTTCACAGAGATGTTTTGTCACACCTGTACATGCCTGGGGAGGGTTAAAGTCCAGCACTCTGGGGCTGCAGATTAAAAAGTGAACTGTACCCTCGGGAACTTCCCTTCAAACAAAAAATTAAAAAATTCCAACACAGATTTACCCTGCAGAATCGGCAGCTCAGGACTCATATGAGAAACTGCTGTTACGTAAGAGGAAACAACAATGACAAAAATCCCCCAAACTCAGCACAGCACATGCTGAGGATTGGGTGAGGGGGAAGAGGATTGGTTTGTTCATTCTAGACAGAGAAGCAAAGAAAAGGAAAGAGTCTGAAATGAGTAAGATAATAATCTATACCTCTATAACACATGCTTTATAGAGAGATAATTTCTCACTGCTGAGAAATTTTCACTTCAGGGTACTCACAGCACACCCTTCTCCATGCAGTGGAGTTGACAGTTGCTGGTTTTATGGCAGATCTTTCTGCGTTCGTGCTGAATTTAACAAGAAAAACAAACTCCTGCATGCTGGCTTCTCTCAAATTAGTTGTAGTGTTTAGGTTTTAACAACATTCACAAAACATCTACTACTTGGGCCTTCTTGCTATTATTCATGTAATTAAACAAGTTTTTGCAGGGCCTTACTGAAGCTGTTACCTATGATTTAAGCAGTCACTGGTTTAAAAAGAAAAGAGAAGAAGAAATTACCATTGAAGTACTTCATCAAACACCACTCTGAGTAAAACAAGTTGGCAGAGTTTGCAGCTTGACCCTTCTTTTCTTAACATCACAGAAAACAATGTTCATTGCATCCCCGAGGGGTCAGATTCCAGAAGAGCTTTCACTGTAACCTTTTGTTTAAAGTCTGATACATTATGAAGTGTTAGAAAGGGAAATGTGTTATTTTTTGGATTAAATGTCCTGTTTCAGGTCAGCCCCAATATCAGGATTAAAGATTTTTTCATATTCAAAACCTGACCATTTTACTTTACTTCGGAATTTTTTTCACCTGAATGGTGTCTGAGATGAAAAATACCTTCAATGTCCCAGTATTAAGCTACAAACCACTGTAATGTGGGGGCTGTGTAAAGATATTTATTGAGTATCTTTTCAGGACTATTGCACATGCCATATCCTTCAGAACCAGGTTAATTAAAAAACATTGCAGAATACACCCTTCCCCCAAACATATAAATTAATACATAATTAGCCTTTTCATACTGTAGAGTCCTGTTACTATGCCTATAAAGAATACAAGCAATTAACAAAAGTGTAATCCAGCAAACTTAGTGATTCTATTTAAATAAACATCTGAAAGTCACAAGTTGCTGACAACATCCATGTGCATGGTCCTGCTACAGTCAAGTCCTTCTGTCACAGAAAATAATGAAGGTGAACTTCCCATTCTCCCCTCTCTAGAAACTTGATAGGTGTATTTCTTCCAGGAAAATTTGCTTCCTCTGGGTCAAATGACACTTTTAATTTTTGGATAACCTGCTAGACATGAGTGGGACTCAGACGATTAATCAGAGGGACTGTGCCCTAATTCTGTCCCAGCTCCCAGCAATCCAACAGCACTGGGGTTGCTGCTGCAAATGTCACCCACATGAGGAAACACTGATTGTCCATCTGGAAATGATCCCCTTGCTCAGAAGCTTCACACTCTGACAGGCACAGGGCACGAGGAAACCACAGAGGAACATCCCTTGCTGTTAATTCTCTCACTTCCTTCTCCTGATTTTGCCTCCTTGCACTGAGGACTATTCTTACCTTTACACATCAATGCCTGCAGCTTTGCTATCGCTCTTCCAGTTCCAACTGTTCTCCCCCCATCAGTGTGGATGCTTAGGTAAATAAATACTCTTATCAATTGTGACCCTTTTTTGGCTAAAGAAAGTGCTGTGAGGATAACTTCAGGTGCAATGCAGCTACATAAATTAACTTGACAGCATTATCATGGGGATTTAACAAGATTAATGTAACATAACATTAACAAAACATGGAATACAATGCAGGGTGCATCCCACCAAATGGGGAGAGAGGAATTTGCTGTGATCCTGTCTAAAACAACAGTGTTCACTTCTGCATTACCCTGTATCCACGAGGCATTGGCAGTCCTCCAGCCAGACCCACTTCACCACCCGTCCCTGCACATGGAGCCCAGCGAAGGGAAAAGCACAACAAAAACCTCCAACTGCACACCCAAAAGGAAGAGAAAGAGCAGCTGCTCCTACTAGAGAAGAGCAAATGGAAGAAATACTGATGGCACAACAAAAAGAAACTACAGGTTGGGCAGTAGTTGGAAAAAAATGGGGCAAGGAAATGACTTATGAAGATGCTGAAGAGAGCCTTTTAAACAGTATCTTTGAAGTCTTCCTCCATGGGTGGAGAATTCTGGCTGCCAGAAAAGTCATTCACCTCCAGGTAGGGGTTGGGACACATTCCCAGGTCCCAAAGTATAGACATAGCCTGTGTAGGCACCGTATCAGAACTCTGAGTGTCAGGGGTGGTGGCTTGGCCCACCTTTATTGTGCTCAGCTGATATTCAAGCTGCAGACCCACTTCCTGGTTAAATAACATCCCGAGGCTGAGACTCCTTTGGACTCCAGATAGGCACAGCTTCCAGAGCCTTTTACTTCAAACCTGTCAGGGAGAAGGAAAGACATGATGACTTGGACACCCACGATCAAATATTGCCATAGAGCAAAAGCAGCTATGGGCATCTCAGGTTCTCTTTGAATAAAGCCTGATTCACCACAGGCAAGGCACCACGGGAGGATGATAGCTTGTGCCTTGAGGAGTACACCATGGAGACTGTCTTCTCTTAATGGGATCTTGTGCCCAGAATACAAAATCCAGGACTTGTAGTACACTTGTATCTTGTTTAGTGGTCACTTAACGTGAAATACAACCTTAGAGCAGAGACTGAAACTCAGGTTTGCCCTTCTCAGGGATGCTGTGCCTCAAGATGGGTACCATGATCTTGCACTTCCACACCCTCCTGTACAGCTAAAGGGTGCCAGCAGAAGCTGTGAAACAAATGTACCTCTCATTTCTCCCTTCCTCAGAACCCAACAGGCACCATGGTTAAGGGGGTGGGGGGAAACAGGAAGCAAACCTCAGTTTCCACACCATAGGTGTCCTTTTTGAGAGGTAAGGGACTCCCTCAGCAACTCTGTTTTCAAACAAAGTGCTATAAAGTTCTGTAGCTAGGCCAAGCAAACTGGAGTGGTCTCTGGAAAAGGCAAGGGACAAATCCCCACCCGTGTAATAACACCTGAGCTTAGACATCAAGGTGTTTGCCCTTCTAAAGACAAGAAGGGCAGTTTGAGGCAAGCAGCGAGGCAGAAGTCTAAGAATGGGAAGAACCTCCCTGAAAATGAATGCATCAGTGGATGTCTGAATTGCAGACAGGGGATAAAAGAGTGGGAAGGGCTGCAGTTTTCAATTTGAGGTGTCCACGTGCTCCTCCCATCTCACATTAAATGCCTGTATCAGATCAAGCCCTCAGGGCTTGGGGATGAAGTGAATATAGCCACACATCACCAGTAATGTTACAGACTTAAAAGTATTTAATTTTTCCACTTTTTAAGGTAATTTCAGACTTTTGGAATCTCAGTGCTTATGCCTATCACTGGTAACTCTACAAACTCCTGCCAGCAGCTGCTCCAGGACAAGCTGCAGCAGCCTCTGAGGAGATGGGACAGGGAGAGGAACAAAGTGCTTCACACATGGCACAGAACACAGGGCCCTGCACACAGGGCAGCTCATGCAACATAAATTCACAGCTTCACCTTTCCCTCCAGCAGCCTCTTTTGGAGGAACACTCTATGAAAATGAAAACATGTCTTAGCAGTCTCCCAAATCTCTTTGCTGTAAACCTCACACAGGTTTACATGGAGGTTGACACTTTTGCAAAATATATTCTATAATGAGGAATTTGTGTTATTTTAATCTTCCCTTTCTCCTCTCATTGCTTTGGTATCTTGGAGTCTCTGGGTTTAACTTTCATTTTGCTCTCCTGTCTGTTACCATGAGCTTGTCTCATGTTGCTTCCCAACATTAAATTTATCCCCTAACTTTCATCTGCCACAGTTTTGACAATGCCATGTAAAATCTTCATTGCATTCCATACCCTCTCCATAATCATCCCTTCAACATAATCACAGATATTTCCTACAAGTCACTGTCTATTTCTGTATTATTTATCTTTTCTTACTCCCCTATAATCGAGTATCACCAGCAAAACCCCTCCACATCAACTTACAGCTCATTGTCTAATGCTCTTCCATTTACCCAAAAGAACTCTCCATTTGTTTTATGGAGTCCAATCCATGGGTCTTGCTTTGTTATCTTCATCATAAAGCTCTGTAGGAATAAACCCACATGAGAAAAGAAGTTTTGCATGTTCAGTCCCGCTATCAAAATACAATGTCTTTTATCCAGGGCAAAAGCCAAAGCAAAGCAACAATCTCGACTTTCCTGCAGAAGAAACAATATTAAAACCTAAATGCACAGAGACTGGTGACTAGGATAGGCTTGACTGACCTAGAAAGAGGCTATTTTAAAATATCAAGGTCTGCTGTCAAGGTCTGGAACTGATACAGAAGAAGGATATATTTTCCTAGGTCTTTGTGCAGGGTGGAATCTTTCCTAATATTGTGGTATAATATAGAAAAAAAAATGCTCCAAGCCACACTTTGAGTAATTATCTCCTAACTCCAAAGGTCACAATTAATATATTTACCAACTTCTGTGTCATTAACCTATCTCAAGATGAGAAAACGGTTGTTTAATTAAAGATAAATGAGATGCAACAGCATTTACCCTGATAGATGCCTTCAGTGTGAGTGTTTATAGCTGTGAGCAGCACCAAATTTAACTCTGACAAGCCCTCAGACATTTTGTAAAACCTCAACTGATCAAACTGATGTTTCCTGTTTTCAGGGAGAAGAGGCATGAAGTTTTCTGCAGGCTGTGACTCATTGTGGTCTTGCATCAGCTTCCTAACTGTTCAGCTGAGGAGGCTGGAAAAACAGTTCCCTGGAAGTGAACTGGGGGGAAATCAGGATGCCCCTGTGGTTCCCTTACCAGCTCCTCGTGATTTGCGATCACCAGCAGGGAAGCGTTGTGGGAAGCGCAGATGGTCTGGCTAGAGTTCCAGGTGGCTTCATTCTCTGAGAGGTAGTAGCACTTCCTCTGGAAGTACAGCCAGCCCGATGGACACAGGTCCAGAGGAGGACACAAAGGGAAGTCTTTGGATGGAGAAGAGTTTACTGGGAAAAGACAAAAACCAATCTACCCATTTCTGCCAGCTAGAAAAGGTTTTAGTTTGCTGACTGCATCATCTAAAATAATCTCAGTCTAGCCACAGCATTGTTACTTCTGCCCAGCAGAAATAATTATTGTAAACTGATGATGTATTCTGGATCCTGCACCCTTCTGCCTCTTGGCAGATCCTTAAAAGGATGGTCAGGGACAGTTTGGTAGAAGTAGCTGAGAAGGTGATAATAAAGTATCCCCCACGGACTCTTCTACAGCTTAAAAATTCCAACAACTCCAGTTTTTGCACATGTTGCTTCCTCACAGCTGAATTTATGACTTTCTTTATTCTAGTGTCCTTTTTGAAGGGCTGCAGATCAGTAGGACAATCTTCCATTGTAATTTATTTGTTTTTTGAACTTGGATTACAACCAACAGTGATGTTACAAACTTGATACCAAAAGTACACTAAAATGAAACTGAGCTAACTCCCTAACCCCACTGCAGCATGTGATGTCGTTTCTCCAGCACTGGACCGCAATTTCAAAAACCACAGAATCATAGAGTGGGTTGGGTTGACAGTGACTTTAAATTCATTTTGTTCCATCCCCCTGCCATGGGCAGGGACACCTTCCGCTATCCCAGGGTGCTCAGAGCCCCATCCAGCCTGGCCTTGGACACTGCCAGGGATGGGACAGCCACAGCTTCTCTGGGAACCTGTGCCAGGGCCTCACTACCCTCTGAGTGTAGAACCCAAGACTCTGGTAATTTCTATTGCTAATTATATTTTCTTTTAAATTCCTTACTTACCAAACTGAATGCATGCAATTGAAATGACAGCAGCAGTAAGGACTCCAGCGACAGTTCGCCACACCCAGATGTTTGAGAACAGACCTGAAAAAAGAAACGTCAGGAATTAAAAAACAAAACAAAAAACCCCACTCCAAACCAACAAATTAGCACCAACTGACAGGGGAGTAGAGCCCAGGACCCACAAAGCTGTTCCAAAAAAAAAAGTAGCTCTCTGTGGAGAGCAGGCGGTGAGTAGAGACATTTAGTTTATCTTCACAAGGCTACTCAGCTAACAAGAACTCTGAGTTACTGTAAATTCTAATTACATCATCCAGAACTTAAACTAATAGCGAGGTAGCTCCTGACACTCCAAAGTGATCAAAAGAAAAATAAATGAGCATGGAAAAAATGAGTACATTTGATATTGACCTGCTGCCTAAACATGGCATGGATATGAGAAATAAGAAAAGCCATCAGCTCTGGAGCCCGAAACTTCTGAGAAATATCCAGCCTTATCCACAGCCACAGCTTTTCAGTCTCCTTTTATTCCCCTGTCCCTTCCAGGGCTCTGGAAGCACACACCGCCCTGCCACTGCCCTGTCTGTATCCGGCTGTTCGGGCGGTAGCGGGCCCGAGGTGCTCCGAGAGGCTCCAAAAGAGGGTCCTCTGGAGAGTCCCCTCCCCTGGCAGTCGCTCCGCTCCCATCCCGGGGGGTTTCCAGCGGCTCCCGGGCGGCATCCGCGGCTCCTCATGCCCGGGGATGCGCTCCCGGGGCCGGCACGGCGGCTCAGCCCCGCGCTCCGGAGGGGTGTCCCGGATCCCGCCCGCATCCCGGCGCGGCCCCTCGCTGTCCCCCGCCCGTCACCTTTGCTGCGGGCCGTGCCGCGCTCCCCGCCGCGCTCGCCACCGCTCCCCATAGACGCGGAGCCGCTCCCCGTGGACGCGGAGCTCACGGCGCCGGGGCCGCCCGCCCGCCGTGGGGCCGCACCGAGCACAGCCGCGTCCCCTGCTCCCGGCCCTGCCGCCGGCCCCGGGATGCGCCGTCCCCCTGGGACATGGCCGCTCGGTGCCGAGCGCGGCTGTGGGCCGGATACAGTCAGTCCGCAACTCCGGAGAAATAGTAAATGGGGAGGCTTTCAAGGAGAAGTCGGCTCCTACAAGACCTCGCTGGGATTCCGTGACATCAGCAAATTCCAGGAACTAGCACAAAGACAGAAGGCTTTGGTTTGGTTTGGTTTGGTCTGGTCTGATGGGGTTTTTTTGGAGTTTTTTGTTTGTTTGTTTGTTTTCAATTTTATGCATTTAGTATTTATTTATTTTCTTCTTCTGTGTGGAGGAGGAGAGTAAAATCAAGTATTTAAGTGTTGATTACTTAAACCTCTTCGGAAAACCTGGCCAGTGATTTGCTTTACCTAGGAGAGCATAAAGCCTGATGATGCTGGCTTGCCAGCTGTGGGGATGAAGGTGCAAGAAATTTGAGCATTGCTTGGAAGACAGGACCATACATATCACACATGTCATCTGGCAGTTTTGCACAATAACTGCTGTATTTACAACAGATCTGGGCTGTGCTGTGTGTTCAAACAGTCTGAGGAGCACAACTCTCTCCAAGTCATTGTGTGGGCGAGGCTGGTGAGGAATTCAGCAATGGTTTCTCCAAAATAAGCATCCTTCTGTACCTGGGGAGAAAACCTCAGACAGAAAACCATGGGAATGGGGGG
>VYZT01001023.1:0-34440 GCA_013400735.1 Pomatostomus ruficeps | reverse complement strand
GGGGGGGTGGTTACATTTCATGCTTTCACTGCAGTCTCCAATTACTTTCATTATCAAGGATTCTGAGCAGTGGTGTTGCTGAAAATCATCTCCAGGTGTTCATATTTACAGGTTATAAAGAGCCATATACTTCCATATATATACTTCCATTTATACTTCCATAAGCATAATTTGAATTGCAGTTGATTTTAGCCTTTGCTTGCAGCAGGTGCTCATTTAAGCAGTGGACTGGGAGTGCTGGACTGGCCAGCTCTCCTGGGATAACACTGGAGAAGAAAAGGAAAAACAAAAGGGTGAAGAAGAATCCAAAAGATATGTGTGACAAGGCTTAAGGCATGGTGGCTTCAAGGAGGTTAGGGAACTGAGGGTTCCCAGGAGAGGGAAGGGGTGATGGGTCCAGAGAGTGCAAGCTGGAGAGTTTTCCAGAGGTTCTGCAAGATGTGAATCCAGAGGGGCAGAGGATGAGAGTGGGGTGTGGAATTAGGGCAGTGGGGGGTTCAGTGCCTGTTTCATGTAGAGCATGACATGCGAGGAGAGGAACTGAGTGTGTGCACAGCTGGCATTCTAAGAACAGCTTAGTCAGCCTTTATTCACTCTGAAGGAGTGGCTTGGGCTCCTGCCATTCAGTCCTGCCTGTCAGTGAGGTCAAAAATAGCACTGTGGCTTTTAACCACAGAGCATTCACAAGTGAGAGCTCTCTTCATGCTCACCCACGAGTACAGAAGGTAATTCTGACAGCTGCAGGAGATTCTCCAGGCTGGCAAAACTCCCTGAGAAGCCCTGTCATAATACTCACTTGTAAATAATCTGGTTCTCTAAAACTACTATTGTTATTAACTCCAGGTGCTTATATCTGAGACATTCACCTTCACTTTCCCTGATCCATTTGGCCAGGAAGCCTCCAGACAATTCCTAGAATGAAGGTTAATAAACAAGATAGGAATTTCCTGAAGCCTAAAGGCAGAAATACTCTCCAAACTGAATCACTGGAAAATTACTTTAAAATATTGCCATGATGCAAGGAGAAAAATGCAAACATTCTAAGGAAAAAGCATGGCATTTTACAGAAGGGCTCTCATGTGACAGAGTTGGATCCTGTGATGCTGCCTCCTGCTTGCTGCTACCTCAAATAATCTTTGATTACCTTTTATCACACACTGGTCATAGAATCATGGAATGGTTGGATTGGAATAGACTTTAAAGACTATCTAAGTCCAACCCCTCTGCCATGGGCAGGGACACCTTCCACTATCCCAGGCTGCTCCCAGGCCTTGGACACTGCCAGGGATGGGGCAGCCACAGCTTCTCTGGGCAACCTGTGCCAGGGCCTCACTACCCCCTGAGCAGAGAACTTTTTCCCAATATCTGCCCTAAATATTTTTTGTCTTTTAGTTCAAAACTGTTCACTCTTTTCCTGTCACTATCTGCTCATGTAAAAAGTCACTCTCCCTCTTTTTTTATAAGCTCCCTTCAGGCACTGCAAGGCCACAATGAGGTCACCCTGGAGCCTTCTCTTCTCCAGGCTGAACAATCTCAATTCCCTCAGCCTTTCCTCCCAGCAGAGCTGCTCCATCCCTCTGATCCCCTTGGTGTCCCTGCTCTGGACTGGTTCCAGCAGCTCTGTGTCCTTCCTGTGCTGGCTCCAGGGCTGGATGCAGCCCTGCAGGGGGGTCTCAGCAGAGTGGGGCAGAGGGGCAGAATCCCCCCCTCCCCTGCTGCCCACAGGGCTCTGGGTGCAGCCCAGCACAGGGGGGATTCTGGGTCCCAGGGCACACGGCCAGGGCAGGGCCAGCTCCCACCCACAGCACCCCCAAGTCCTTCTGCCAGGGCTGCTCCCTCTGCTCATCCCCAGCCTCGATTGATCCCAGGGGTTGTACTGATCCAGGTGCAGCACCAGCACTTGGTCTTGTTAAACTCCATGACATTCCCTTGGGTCACTTCCCAAGAAAGAGCAGGATTTCTCTATAGATAATTTGTGAGTGACCACAGAGCAAACATCACGTTAGCACCTTGAAAAGTCACTCACCATTTGAAGCTTTTGCAGCCACAAACCCAAAACAGTTCCAGCAATTCCAGTCTGTGCTAAAAAGGAAACCAATCTGCCAGTGATTGCTCTGAGCTGTGTAATACTGTCAGTGCTACCTTTGAGGTGTTCTTGGTGTGCCCTGAAGCCTGCTTGCTGTTCTGACAGGAAATCTGTGTTGGCAGTGCATCCTCACTGAACTGCCCATTTGGTAGTGAAGTCCTTTTCTTGCCTTGATGCATTTGCCATTTAGAACCACATAAAATTGTTTGCATGTGCAATGGTGCATGAACGTCTTTAGTTTACATAAAATATCACTTGTCTCTGAAATATCTTCTTATCTATCTCTGCTTAGGTACATCTGTGCAGCAGCTTATGGGCTTTTTAATGGTTTGGGGTGGTTTTTGTTAAGAACCTTGCCTTCATTCACTGTTTTCTCCTAAAAAAAAAAATAAATCAAAAACCCTTGGTTGTGATTTTTGCCAGGATACTCAGACCATTTTTTTCACCAAGTGTATCCTGAATACCGCAGTTGGCTTGAGACACAGTTGTGATACAGGTCCATGGAAATAGGATGAGCCCTGAGGATCAGTTCTTGGAGGTGTCTCTGTCACAGGTTCTCCTCGATAAAGGTCCCTGATGGAGCCAGTCCTATGTTCAGGATGTGCCCCTCTGGGGCTGGTGCTGCCAGCCTGGCCTGTCCCAGGGAGTGTCACCCATTGCCCAGCTGCAGCAAGAACTAAACCAGCCTGAGATTCTCTGGGGCACCAAGCACAGAAGCAGCGATAGATCAGGCTGGGACTGCTTAGGGGTTGCCTGGCCTTGGCATCAGGATGAGATCCTGACCACGCCAGAGTGAAGAGGAAATGTTTCACCCTTCCCTTGCAGTAGGGATGCCAGAGGTAATCCAAGAATCACAAGCTGTAAAGGGAAGGTTTATTGTAAAACTTAGATCGCAGGATCAGAGAAGTGTGAACAAGAGCAACACAGAGGCAGAGGAAACAAAGCGCTTTCAATCAAACTTCTGCCCTTGGTAGGGATTTCCTTGCAAGCAGTGGTTGCTCCTGAGTCCTGAGACCTCCTGTGGCTTTCTGGGTTTGATGGGGTTTGTGCAGTCCCACGGTGGCCCCAGGGCGGCTTTCCCTTCCTGTCCCCTCTGGTGCACAGCTGCTGCCTCTGCTGCCTGCTGAAGGCTCCAACCAAGGGCCAGTGGCTCCCAGGGAAGAGGCTTTTCCTTGGGCCTGCCTTCAGGAGAGCCCACTTGATCCCAGGGGGCACATTCCAGCAGCTGGAATATGAAAATAGAAGGGCAGAAATCTATAACATGGAATGCTCTCCCACCCTCTCCAGTAAAGCGAGTGCAAACAAAGAGCCCCTCCAGCTCAGCTTCCATCTGGAACAACAGTGCAGATTCTGGGGTCTAACTGAGAGTGTTCTGCTACAGCTCCATGTTCTTACTCTGTTCTTTGAGGATTGAAAGTCAGCAAAGGAACTTCAGATATGTTTACAAAGCTTCTCAATGAGAACAGTCAGTGAGGAGGATGGCTGGTGTGAGGGTCATCAAAATGTGCTTTCAAGTCAGACTGAGACAGTTTTTCCTGTAGGATTCCATTTTCCCTTCCAATGGCCACAACATGCTGAGTATAAATTCTTTGATTAAGCAAAATTTTTTCCCAGTGATAAACCAGGTCATCAGTGTCACTTTCTCAAGGCCTTCATAGAGCTTTCTCCATCTTGCTGCTGAAGGAGAGAGCCATGAAAGGCACCATTAAAGGAGGAATGATTCTACCTGAAAGGACACAGTAAGAAGGATAATTCTTGAAGTCACACAAGGCCCAGAGTCCCAAGAGCCCCTGAACCACATGGGCAGAACTTTGGTGACATTCCCTGCTTCCCGATCAAAGCTCTGTTTTCCTAGTGCCACCTGTTTCTGGTGTTGGCTTCAAGTTTTCTGAGCAGGAAAAACCTTCAGGCATCATTTCCTCCTGTGATCAATGTCCAAGGAAAAGAGGGCAGAGTAGAGTTTTGCCCTTCCCTGCAGGTCACTCTCGTACTTCTCACCAGCTCCTTCACAGGTCACTGTGGGTTTCATTGTCCTGTTTTCTGCTCAGTTCAGCTTCTGTTGGGACTCTTCTTCAGGCCTTGCTCGTCTCTGCTGGTCTCAATCCTGTGCTGTTCCCCAGCAGATCCTAAACGTGTCACTCCTTCCCTGCCCTACACAGGACTGGAGCTGATTTTATACCCAGAGCTGTGCTGCTGTAGAATCCTTTCCCTTGTGTTGATTCCCATTTCCCTACAGGCTCTGGGATCCCGTGTGCTCTTGGAACAGACAGCCTGGGACAAGGAAATGTTAATCCACAGGAACACCTGATTTGGTCCTGTCCATCGTGTCTGTGAGACCTGGCAATGGTGGGGTTGCCCTTCCTACAGGATCCAAGCAGAAATCTGTGCTGCCCTTCCCTTGTGGCTGCAGGCAAGGCCAGGCTGTGGCCAGGCTGGGAAGGGTCTCCTTGGGCCCAGGCAGGGCTGGGAACACATGTCTGTGAAAGGATGTGTGTGGGAGAGTCAGGATCTGTTTGGGATCACCCCTGTCCCCAGGCTGGACTCCTCTCCCCTGGCAGTGGCTGCCTGGAAATGCCACCTCTGGCATGAGCCAGTCCCAGACACCTCCTTTGTGCCAGTGCCAGCTCCTCCAGAGGCAGATCTATCCAGGCCCGGACACCATTGGGGAAAGAGTGGGCTGAGCTTGGCCACTGGCGGGAGTGTCTGGAGGGAGGCTGCAGGAGTCCCTGGGAGCAGAGATTGGGCAGCTGAAGAGAAATCACCATTCCAGTCCTCCTGTCCTACAGGAAGCTGGGGATAGCATTCCTGCCTGGATCTATTGTTTTTAGCTGTCCTTCTGAAGCCTTGCTGAAATTGTTGCAGCTTTTTCACACAGACTTTGTGTTGTTGAGGATCCACTGCAATGTTCAGTTGCTACATGGCCGTCTCCAATGACTGTGCAGAAATAGTCAGAAATGTCATCATTCTTTATTTGAAACCTGAAGAGGGAGAGAGTCAGATTTAGTTTCATCTGTGCCATAGCTGGATGGGATGCAGTGAAAGGCAGAGTAGCAGCTGGCCTGGGTGCTAAGCTGTGTTACTGTCACTGGGATAAGGAATTGCCTTGCTGGAATCTCTCTCCTATTCCTCTTTTGTTCCCCACATCTCCACAAGAGTTTCTGGGCAATGCTTTCCCATCCAGAGACCTTCCCCTGCTTGGATCCCCTCCAGCCAATGGTGCTGACATCACTCTCTCTTGTCCCTGCCTCCTGTCTCCTTCCTTTCCCCAGGGAACTGCATCCAGTCAGATCTTTCCTTCCCCAGCAGAGCTACAGCTGTATCCTCTCCTGCCACTCTGATGGGACAGGCCTGTGTCCCATGGCACTGAAAGGCTCTCTTTCCTTGGCACAGGCATTTGCTGAAGCACCTGGATCTCAAGTAATCAGGTTTCCCCAAACCACAGTCCCTGATCTCCCTTGGGCTCTCTGCTCTTTGCTCTGGCTTTGGGATTTTCCTGTTCCCAGACACTGCATGACAGGGATTTGCTGGAATGAGCTCACATGTCTGGGTCATGTTTCACGTTGTTGATCCACTTCCACTTCTTCTCCTTCTCAAAGTATTTGAGACCAAGGAAATAGTAATTATGTCCTGATTTCTCAATAAGGAATTCCTGGAAAGGAAGCCAACAATGGGAATACATAAAACTGACATTTTCTCTCCAGTGGCACAGAGTTAAACAGCCAGCATAGAGAGTGCAGTGTGCATCCAGCCACTACACATCTTCCCACAGCTCCAGAGGATTAATTTCTCCATTTCTATTGAAGATCATCTCTTTTCCTGGAGATGCTTATGAACATAATCAATGTAATAATATAGCTGTAGTGCCATTACAGCTGAACATTGCAGTCAGACAGGTGTGACTTGATACCTGGGGACACTTTTCTGGTCTGTTGGGGGTGGCAAAGCCTTTTCAGGTTTTGTCACAGCCATGGCTCTCACAAAGAAGTGTCTGCTCAACCTACCTGGCCTGTGTGCTAAATCCCTGTAAAACCCCAGCCAGCTGGTCAGGAAGTTTGCTCCTTCCCATGGGATCAGGCCTGGGCACAGAAGCTTCCAGGGGTAGGACCCCAAGCCCCAGGAGGCCTCTCTCTATGCAGGGCTTTGCTCCCAGGGCCAGAGGTGGGGTGTCCATGGCTGGCAGCAGGTCCCAGAGCCCAAGGACATGTGACAGGAGCAGGCACAAGTGTCACTGCCCAGCCCTTGGCCAGGCAGCTCCAGCCCCCGCCCCCGCTAGCAGCTGCCCCAGGAATTTGGATCTCACCAGCTCTTCCCTGCTGTCAATGATCACCAGCTGTGAGCCCAGGGTTTCACATTCTTTAAGGGAGGCTTCCCAGTCCTTCTGTTTCTGCTCTGGAGAAAAGAAGTAGCATTTTCTCCCATGTTTTTCCCATGATGGGGGGCAGCCTGCAGAAGGGAAGAACAGGTGTGGAAAATCCAGGTTCACACTGACCAAAGGATGCCACGACAAAAGAGAGGCCAGAGAGGCAATTACAGCCACAGAAATGCCTGTGTACTCCTGCTAAGCATTGTCAACAGAGCAGCAGGGATCCCCCCCCCAAGCTCTGGAGCTGACACCAGCCCAGAATCACCAGACAGGAGCCAGACAGGGAGCAGCATAGAAAACACGATCCAGCCTTTCCCATCTTTACTCAGTAGCTCCTAAACAGCAACAGGGAATTGCACTGAGTTCAAATGCTGAGAATGGAGGGCCATTGGAAAAGCAGCACAGGCACATTGTCCGTCCTGCTCCCTGCAGTGCTGGGGTACCAGAGGTATTGTTCCTCCTGTTCCTTCCCCTGAGCTCATCCTGGGAGTGTCCAGGGTAAGCTTTGTATTCCTGAGATGGGAGAGGTTTTCTTTGTTTGCTTCCCTTCAGAACCAAATCCAGTCACACCCCCTCCCCTGTCCCCTTAACAGTCAATCCCACAGGCATCTGGAAACTCCCTTTGAAAGGACAGAGGATCACCTACCTAATGGCTCCTCAGGAATGGTTGTTGTTGAGTCCTGTTGGCTGCCTGCAGCTGGACCATCTGTAAATAAAAACACAATTTCTGCTTGCAAGGAATGACCACTGTGCCACACACTGTCAGAGCTCTGCTGGACCTCTCTGACACCCCCATCACCCAACACAGGATGCAAACTCTGCCTCTTTGCTCATGATTCTGCTATAAAATCATACAATGGTCAGGTCAGGTTCCACTGAGTAAAAGACAACACTTTCGTTCATTTAAGCAGGGCATTTGTCATCAGTGGTGCATTTTGCATTAACAAGACCCTATGTAAAATTAATACAAAACTAAAACTCAGAAGAAACTACTCAAAATTGCAACAGTTTTTATTTGGAGCACAAGTGAAACCTCTGTGATCTTAAATTTAAACCCCTCTTGATTTAATTTCTCAAATTTGGTCTACATGCCAAGTTTCTTAGAATTTTTACAGGTCACTGGGATGGAATCCCACAAAGGAACTATAACTAAAGCCAGGCCTGGATCCAAGTCTAATGACTCTACATTCAATGTTAGACTTAAAGCTGCATTGAATGCTAATTACACCTTGTTACTTTGTGCTGATTTAGTCTTTGGCCGATCGTTTGGTGTTTGCTATTTTGTAAGTATGAGAGCACTGCCAGGTATCTGTCCTTAACTCTTTGCCTTGAAAAAAAAGAGCAAAATGGCTCCCCCAGACCTACTTTTAAGTCCCATGGAATAAAGGCTTTGCCATGTCTTCACCATGTGCATCTCTAAGCAGATGGCAAACTCTGGGACTTGAGAGTGATTGGTTGTGGAAGCTTCTCAAGCTTTTTCAGCTATGAAAAGATGGAAAGAAACAAGCAAAACCATCTGTAAATTAAAAATTATTCCTTGAAAACCTTCAAAGGAAGTGCCAAATGGATCTATTGTTTTTTCTGATGGAAATAAAGATTTTTTCTACAAAATACTATCTTTTTATGTAGCTCAAAATATATTATGATCTTAAACAAGCTCCTTTAATATGTGACTTAGTTGCCTCCTTCAAATGAACTTTAATTCATAATTACTTTAAGATTTTTGGTGTTATGGACATCTTGGTCTCATGATACAACCTCATTACCTTGTGGGATTCTCACAGTTAGCAATGATATTACTTGTAGGCCTTATCAAATCTTGACTTGTATCTTCAAAACATTTGTATAATAAATTCTTTATCATTTAAACATAATCTGTTTTTCATTCGGATTTTGGTTGGAATTTTAAACTTTCAAACCACTTGACTCTTACAGATTTCCTCTTACAGCCATGGTGATGCCTTAAAATTTAGCTTTTATATTTCTTAGACTCTGTACTGCTTTAGTGTAGCTCTAAAACTCCATATAGTCTGTTAACTCCTGTTCTCACATTCTAGTTAGACATAACAAATCCTCTCTAGGCCTGGACTCAAGGACACCTTGCTGTTCCGGGCCCCAAAGTATGTAAACTAAAACTTTAAAAGGGGGGACAGACTTGGGGTGAATTACATCATCATCTGAAACTGTAATTGGACAATTAACCCTGACATGTAAATTGATCAAAACTTATAAAAATGTAGAAAACCCGTGACCCAGAGTCCATCTTGGGTGTGGCCTCTCCTGGAGAGGGCTTTTTTCTGCCCGAGGTGTACCTGTTGAAGGCCCTTCAATAAATACCCATTTTATTCACTTAATCTTGTCTAGCCTCTGTTCTAGGTAGCCTCCATCTCTCAGGCATCAATGGCTGGCTAAAAACTGCTGTCCTTTGCCTTCAAACCAAACTTCTGTTCCTCCTGGCTTTGGATGTCATGGTCTGGACCTCAGTCAGTGGGAGAGAGACACAAATTACTTGCCACTGTTACATTCTTAGCAGGACTTACAAAGGAGTGTCAGATACACAACTATGGCCAGTGCGAGGATTATCACAACCAGGACAGCAACCAGGACAGTGACTCGTGTTCTGGAACAACGGCTTTTACCTACAGAGGGACAGAAACATAAAGATATGGGGAACAGCTGGATAAGAAGCCCCTTCCCTCTGCATTCCAGGATACCTTTCCAGGCTCCCACTGCGGATTTGGGGCCTGCCAGGTTTGCAGGCTGGAGCCAGGCTGAATGTCCTGGTGTTTCTCTGCTCGCTCCAGACCCCTGTGCTCAGGGAACTGAACAGATCCCAGCCTGCCATGGGTTTGAGGAGAGGTGAAAAGGAGGGGAGTCCTCCTAGCAATTAATACCCACCCTGTGCCTCCTCATCTCCTTTGTTTGCTTTTCACTGCTGCTGGGGACAGGAGGCTGGGCTACGGGTGTCTGGGTGTGGCCCCTGATATCCTTCTACTCCTTTGCCAGGGAAGCCAACAAGTGTTTAGGGGCACAGAATGCACCACCTCAGCTGCCCTTGCTCTGAGTGTGGAAAGCAGACAATTGTATCCTCCTGCCTCCTCATGGTTTTGTGTCACTGCATGTTTGGGACATCAGGATCAGCCCCTCTCCCCTCCTTGTTTAAATTCCCATCACTTTATCAGACAGTTAAACTCACCAGATGATTTGCAGTTTGTTGCAGCATTTGTGTCTTGGGATTTCACTTTCACTTCTGCATAGGTACAATCTGAGCCCAGGAACCAAGAACAGAGCACAGAGAGAGCTGAGAACCAACTTAAATGAAACAAAAATTACTGAAATTGTGAGAAATGCTGAACACAGGACAGCAACTCTTTTGTGACTGTGTTTAACTATGCACAAATTATATTTTTCTCCATTACAGGCACTGTCCTGTGATCTGTGGTGACCAGGGACAGGACCCGAGGGAACGGCTGGAGCTGTGTCAGGGAGGGTTAGGTTGGGTATCAGGAAGATGTTCTTCCCCAGAGGCACTGAACAGGGTCCCCAGGGAATGGGCACAGCCCCAAGGCTGCCAGGGCTCCAGGAGCATTTGGACAACGCTCTCAGGGATGCACAAGGTGGTATTGTTGTGATGTCTATGCAGGGCCAGGAGCTGGACTGGATGATCCTGCGGGTCTCTTCCCAGGATATTCTGAATCCATGTTCCATGATGACAGTTTCATCCTTGGACCACTTGCCATAGGCAGGGATAGATCTAGGTTCTCTTCAGGGCAGACAGTACCAGAGGGGAGAGGGGCACATAACCACATTGTCATTCTTGACAAAAGGGGAGGAAAGTGTCAAGGTGGCCTAAAGTTGTTCATCCAGACAGGAACAGTGAGAATTACTAAAACATGAAAGCCTGAAAACTGCAGATTGTGCTAAATTTGGAGGGGTTTGAGATCTTATCACAGTTAACAAGATAACATGGAGAATAGTGAAATCTCTTCTAACATCTGCAGGTAATAAATACAAACCAGCAACGAAGAAAACATATGAAGAAGAAAGAAAGGTCAGAGACAGGTTAAAAAAGTGGGTAGAAAGTAAAAAATAGGATGTTGCAATGTTATGAAACTCTCAAAGTCATTGTGATATACAACACAGAGCCCACTGGGTTCTGTCACTGTACAGAGCTAAGACAGAAGCCAGGGTTTTAAACCCTTTTCATAAGATAGAGACAATATCTGGGAGATCTTCTGCATAAATTCAGTGAACACATAGAAGAGTTGGTAGGGGCTTCCCCAAAAGGCACAAGCAAAGAAACATAAAAATGTTACTAGAAATCTATCAAAATTTGAATAGGAATACATGGGTTCAATTATAAGGAAAATGGAACTTGTAATCAAGTGGCATCTACTGTTGTCAATTGAGCTGTGAATTCATCTGACAGAGGTGATAAAACCCTGTTTACTGGGGTGTTAATAACTCCACCCCTCTGAAAAAATGTGCATGGGGTCACACTTTGTGCAAAAGACAAGCACCGGATGGCAAGAAATAATTTCTGTCAGAATGGAAGGAAGGTTAGAAAGAACAGGAAGAAAAATGAAAATGAAATACAGAAACACAGTGTATGAAGTCTATTATTTTTCAGAATGTACTTCTATGCAGATATTGCAAAACCAGTGCAAAAATTAATGCAATAATTTAAAATTCATTAAAGAAAGATAAATCCTAGGTTAGAATTATGCAAAGTGTTTGATCCTAAATCAGACTAAACCTGTCCAAGATACATTTCACACTGGTGCATTAAACAAGCAGTTTGTACAGACAGAGCAGGAGGGGTGGTGCCCAGGCAATGTGTGCTGTGCTCAGGGAGCAGAAACAGCTGTGCAGGAGACTGCTGCAAACACCAGCAAGAGCAGCCACTCCATCCTGAGCAGTTTGCTGCAGGAATCCCAGTCTGCTGGGGGTCAACAGGCCTGGGGCAGGAGCAGTGGATGTTCAGTTCTGGAATAGTCTCCAAAATTGAAAAAACTACTCTTAATATCACACCAGAGATGCTCCCTTACTTGCACCTTAGCAAGAGAAAAGTAGACCTTATAAAAACTCACCTTTGTCAATACAAACAACCCTATCTGGACACTCCACCTGCACATTTTCTCAGCACTGGCCCTCCTGTTTCCCTTATATTCATTGGGGCTTTGGTGCTCCGAGGAACTCTCTCAACATATGCGGGAGAGAGACTGGAGAATGCAAAGAAAACTCAGTGCTCAGCATTGGACCTACCTTGAACATCGGGGACTTTCTGTAGCCTGGGTCTGGTTGGTTCAGGCAAGTTCAAGTCAGCATAAAGGACATTTTCTGCCATTTTTGTTCCCGCTTCTCTTTTTTCCCTCCCTCTGCTGTTCTTACAGTGTTGCTCTGGGCTGGGCACAACTCAGAGCTCCCTCCCTTCTCTAACCTTGAAGAGGAAGTTCTGGACTCTTCTGGTCATGCATAAACTTCTAATGAGAAGTCTATTTGCAATTCATCTTTGGATGGCAGAAGGTTTTATGTCAGTAACATGAGGAAATGTAAGTTCAGGGCCTCCATGAGGTCACCTGTGTTGGAAAGTGGTTGTGGCATTGGAAGTGTCCTGAGTTCCCAAAGCTTCACACAACCCCGCACGGATGCCCCTGTGTGTTTTGCAAAAAAAAAAAACTTTATTCCATGCAATGTAAAGGGAAGGAACTGCACAGAGGTCTGCCAGGCACCCCAGGTGGCGGAGTAGACCTCTCCAAGCGCACTCAGGGCACCTCAGGAGAGCTACCCTGTGCACTCCAGAAAGCCGTGCTCACAAAAGCCCCCTAGAAGAGGAGACATTCTCCTGATCCATCAGGAAATGCCCTCAGCACTGCTGGAACAGGACCCGGCCATGCATCAAGGAGGGCCTGTGGCTGCAGCCTTTGGGAAGCAGCACCAGGCTGCCCTGCTGTGTCCTGAGCAACCTGGGCTCTATGCAGCTCACACACATGGTCTGCCTCTCTGCAGGGGCATTCTGCAGGCAAATGGGGAGTCACAAAGGAGGATTGGTCCAGACTGTTTTGGGAAGCGCAAAAGGCGCTTAATATGCAAAGGCAGCAACTGGAATCATGCAACCTGAAGAAGACAATCCCTTGGATTTCCAGGTTTGTAATATCCCTCTGGGCAGCTGGGGTCAACTGTGTCCCCTCCCAACTCCTTGTGCACCCTCAGCCCCCTCAGTGGTGAGGTGGGATGACAAGCAGAAGGCTCTGACTATGTTTAATCTGTGCTCAGCAAGAAACAAAACATCCCTGTGCTCTTGACACTGTTCCCAGCACAAATCCAAAATGTAGCCCATACCAGTTGGTATGAAGGAAATTAATGCTATCCCAGCCAAAACCAGCCCAGGGCCCTAGAATTTAAGAAGGATGTGAAGGTCCCTGAATTGAGGTCCAGAGGAAGGGAACAAAGCTGGTGGAAGTGTTGGAAGGAGTGACCTGTGAGGAATGGCTGAGGACTCCCTGTTTTTCCAGTCAGGAGGAAAGGAGACTGAGGGGTGATCTCTTTTCTCTTTTGAGTCCCAGCACAGGAAAGATATGGAACTGTTGGAGAGAGTCCAGATGAGGCCACCAAAGTGTTGAGAAGCTAGAGCACCTCTGCCATGAGGAAAAACTGAGAGAATGAGATTTTTCAGTCTGGAGAAGAGAAGGCTTTGGAGTGATTTAATTGTGGCTTTGCAGTGCCTGAAGGGAGCTACAAGAAAGTTGGAAAGAAACTCCTTACAAGGGCCTGGAGTGACAGACAAGGGGGAATGGCTTCACACTGACAGAGAAGAGGTTTTGATTGGATATTAGGAAGGAATTCGCTGTGAGCGTGGTGAGGCCCTGTCACAGGTTGCCCACAGAAGCTGTGGCTGCCCCATCCCTGGCACTGTTCAAGGCCAGGTTGGATGGGGCTCTGAGCAACCTGGGATAGTGGAAGGTGTCCCTGCCCATGACAGAGATGGTGGAACGAGATGATCTTAAGGTCCCTTCCAACCCAAACCATTCCATAAGTGTATGATTACTGTATTCCTGTCTTTATGGCACTACGAGACATTGCTTTTCTGATTTAGAACAAACTATAGTAGAAGGTTGCGTGTTTTTTTAATAAAATAAATACCAATGTCCATTGAACCTTTTTATTTCACAGCGAGACAATTTTCTGTTATGGAATATCCTCTCAGGGCCATCAGATCTGGGACACCCTGTGCTGCCAGTGGTAATGGCAGAGGCTACTTCAGAGGGCCAGGGATGTGTTCTGGTATTTTGTGCCTCAGTTCCCATAATCAGAGGCCCAGAGAAGCCAAGCAAACACCAGATGTGTGAAAGAAAGAAGAGGAAGTGAAGCAGTTTCTGTGGTGGGTGATGACTCAGAAGTCTGTACTGTGGTCAAATGACGGTTTGCAGTGGCCCTCAGACCTGAGAGGGAGATGCGCCCAGAAATTCTGTGGCGGGCAGCTAAAGTACTGAGGCCTAAACAACGGACCCTGACTGAGGCCTGAACAACAGGCCCTGAGCCAAAGGTGGCCTCTAGATGAATATATATACATATATATTTGATCATTAATGACCTATTGTTATATGTGTTCATTTATTGGCAGAACATGTATTTACCTTTCCATATCCAGAAACTGGATAAGGCCACATCTGGCCTAATTACAGGGGTGCAGGATCAAAGACAACTCTCTTGATTCCCACTTGAGCCCTGGTCAGGCTTTGGGAGAGATCCAACATAGGAATGGAACTAGAAATTATGTTACCTTGTTTGTTTAACAGTATAACAGTTGGGCTACGGTCACAGCAAAGTCGGGAATCCACTTCACACCTCTGCAAAAGTGGAATGGGTTGGAAGGGATGTCAAAGATCATCTCGTTCCAACCCCTTGTGTCCTAGTTTCAAAGACAGGTATTTGCTAAAGAAGGCAGAAGCCTCCTTAGAATAGGAGAATGTAACCCCCTTCCCTCTGAATTGGCAAAAGTTTGAAATCAAGGGGCTTTCAGGCAATGGTATGAGAAAAGAGGAATAACAGTCCTTTACTAATATATTTTTGAGATATATATATATATATATAATGGGACAGACAAACAAAACAACAACAATGGTAATCACAACAAATAAGAACACACAAACCCACGGACAGTCTCTTCCGCTTTTTTGGCAATTCCCCTTTGATGAAGTCACAGTCACAGCTGGCAGGGGCACTGGTGCTCCCGGTGCACAGGGAGGGTGCGATGACTCCCCTGAGAGGGGAAAAAAGGGGCTCGGGAACCCCGAGTTTCCTTCCCTCGAGACACTGGAGCGGGCGATGGAGAGTTGGTAGAAAACACGCAGCTTTGATGGAGTCACGGTCACAGCCAGGCGGGGAGCAAGGATAGAAGCACCCAGTTGGAGACAGAAGCCTGCAGTGATGGCAGATCCTCCCTAGAGCTCCAGCAGCCTCTGTCTCTCTCCTCTGGATGTCCAGCAGCGAAGAAGAGTGCCCTTCAGCTGTGCTTGGCTCTTTTATCTCGTCCCAGTCCCCGTATCCCTGCCCCCCTCTGAGGGGAAAAAATCCCAGCTATCAGAGAGTCCAGATAAGGGCTAGCCAGCTGCACCCATCTCAGAGTCACCTCTTTGTCCCATCTTAATCACCCCCCATTATGGCTTTCCAGTAACTAATCACTGGCCCATTATGGCTTTCCAGTAACTAATCACTGGCCCATTATCCCCCCAGCAAGTAGAATGGGGAAAAATTCCAGCACAGAGAGCCAAACAAAAGAAAAGTATCCCAAACCCTGACACATTGTCATGGGCAGGGACACCTTCCACTATCCCAGATTGCTCAGAATCCCATCCAACTTGGCCTTGGACACTTCCAGGGATGGGGCAGCCACAGCTTCTCTGGGCAACCTGAAGTATTCTGTGATTTTTCAGCTCCACGAAGTCTTTAGTTATTTTTCATTCAGATTTTTTTTTTCTATTATGGAATTGCATTACGAATTTGCCAACTGTAACCTGAACTGAGTGTAGGAAACATCCATTCAGTTCAATCAACTTTTTCAGCTTTTATTGCTGGTTTTCTGGAGTGACAAGCACATGATAGCTCTAATCCCACAAATTTTGCCATAAAAAGAGTGCCCCTCTTTCCTGTGGAATATTGCCTACGCTGATCAGCAGGTTCTGCTGCGTCTTGAGGGAGTGCTGACTCTGTGGGCTGGTGCTGTTTGAAGAAGGAAGGTGCAATACGCCACTGAGTTGGTGCTTTTGAACTCTATTTGACAAGGATGGTGCAAATACCACAGGGGGAAGTCAAGGGGGGCTCCAGCTCCCCTTACAAATCCTTTTATGTGATACTGAGATGCTGCATAACTTAATACTGGATATAGCACACAGGGTAGTTTGTATTGCAATTTCTGAGCACTTAGCCATGCTTTTCAGCATTTAAATATATACCCATTATTTCTCTGTGGTATTGTGTATTTCTCACAAAACTATGATGGGGAGCAGTAAATACCTTCAGCAAATTAAAGATATTTTAACGTGGGTCTATATGCGTGGGACAATGGCCCTGTATGTCTGTGTTAATAATGAGATGTCTGTGTTAATAATTCTGTTGCAATTTTGTTGGGGAAGATGGGACAGGAAAGCCATATAGATACGATTACCTGGCAAAAACTATACATGAGACTGAAATGAAAACAAGCTTTGAGTTACCCAACTCCAGTTACTGAACAACTGGAAAACAATGGTATAGCCGGCTGGAAGTAATCCCCATTTGTTTAAACTATGCCCTCTGCTTGCAAACAGGTCCAAGGATCAGAGAAGACCCTGCTAACTCATCAGAGGGTCCAAAAAGCAACTTTTAGAGTTTAAAATATAACGCCATAGGTTAATGCAATGATTCTTATAGGCTGTAGGCAAATGTAGCTTATTCTAGATTGGTCAATGGAAATTAGAATATTCAACACAGAAGATGTTTTATTGTATTGTAAACAGGCACCAATACCACTCTTCCACTCTGCTCTCTTCTTCCTCACTTCTCCACCTTTTCATATCTCTCTCTTGCCTGCTCTCAGACTTCTCTGACCTGCCTGGAGCTGTGTCTGGCAGCTCCTGGGAAGTCTTTCTTTCCCCACGCCTTCTGCAATAAACGTCATGATCTAAACCCCAAATATAGAGATCTCCGTCACTGTCTGTCCCGACTGTCCACAACCGAACCAACCAGAATTCCACACAATTCATTAGCACCAGTCTGTGTTTGGCTTCCTAAACTCTAGTAAAGGGAATGGACAACATCTGACAGCATTTTCCTAACAAATAACCCTTCACACTCCCACTTCACTCCTACTCTTGCCAGCTCTATTTCCATGTTCTCAAGACCAGTCACGTCCATCTTTTGGCTTGTGCAATCCCAAAGTCAGTGTGGCCATGACCAAGAAAGACAGGAGAAGGGGAAATTTTTCACACACCAGGCTCTTGTCCAATACTTACATTGTACAGCCTCCGGGCAGAGGTGAAGAACCTTTTGGGGTCAGTTGAGTCAGATGGGTCTCTGTACCTCATCAAGAAAACAGATTTGGTAAAGATTTAATCACAAGATCCAAATTCAAAGATAAGTAGTCTGCAAATCAGCTACTCTGAAATAGATAAAATATTTAAAATGAAATATACATTATGAAAGAGGAATGAAGCAAACACTTGGGAAAAAACAACCCTCCTTTCTGAAAACAAGCCTTTTTGGCTGGTTTTTCACCCACTGGACAAAACTCAGATAATGACTTTTTTTGGTTGTAGTAAAAAAGGAAAACTGAAACAAAAACCAAGGATGTGAGAGAGAGAGGCTTAGAAGGAAGATTTCAAACAGAAAAACTCATTAAATTCCATTTACAGTAAGAAGGACGTCTTGGCTTCAAACTATCTGTTCCATGGGTTCAGTGGAAGTGCTTTACAGCTGAGCAGATGTGGATTTTTTCTGGATTTAATCATGCTTTCTTACTGGATCCAGACCTAAAATAATTGGGAGATGTTTTCTGATATGTAAAAACTTTGAAAAAACCTGTAACTTCTCTGTGACCAAAATGATTTTCTAATATAAACAAAGAATTTCTGCTACCAAAACAGAAAAAAACATTGTTAATGTTAAATATATCTTCTGAAAATGGAAGGTTTAATACTTTTGAAACCAAATACTTCAATTTTTGCTTTTAGGATGTTCTTTTAGGAGAAATTAAATGCTTTAGGTTTACCCCAAATCACTTTTTAGAAAACATTATTAAAAAAATAAGAACAAGTGTTTCTTGTCTTTTTCCTGCAGTGATTCACAGCCAAAAGGTCCCTCTCTGGGTCACAGTCCAAAAAAGATTTCAAAAGTGGGTATGACAAGAATTATTTTGCAACCAGCTGATGACCTTAAGGAAGGCTAGCTACCTCACTCCCTCCAAAGTTCACCCATTTTTAGACAAATCACGACATATTTAATGCAAAACATTTTACTGTTGTGTGAAAGAGGAACTGAAAACAGCTGAACAAAATAAAACTATTGCAACTGGCAAACACTTCAGTGGTATAAGCTCTTTTTCCTTCTGTAGCTGGATAACATCAAGCTGTCTGTTTCTCTTTTATAATTAAAGCAAAACAAAACAACAGCCTGGTTTTTATTTAGCAGCCTTGGTGGCATTTTCCCCCTCTAAACTCCTGCTGCTTTAACATCCAGCATCTGTCCTTAGTGGTTGCCTGACAGTGGGAAAAACAAGAATTCCCAAGGATGTCCTAAAGTACGCCTGACATATTTAAATGTGCCAGGGCCTCACCACCCTCACAGGGAACCATTTCTTCCTCATGTCCAATCTAAACCTGCTCTCTCTCAGTGTGAAGCCATTGCCCCCTCCCCCGTCACTCCAGGCCCTTCCCAAGAGTCTCTCTCCATCTTTCCCGTGGGCTCCCTTCAGGCACTGCAAGGCCACAATGAGGTCACCCCCAAAGATTTCTCCTCTCCAGGCTGGACAATCCCAATTCCCTCAGCCTTTCCAGGCTGAAGATTCCCAATCCTCTTAGCCTTTCAATATACTTCTTTTTTTCAACATACTTGGATCATGACCCTTGGCAAAGGGAGATGCAGAGGAAATCTGTTCAAATTACAGAGAAGCAGATGCTGTCATTTGGGAAGACACCTCCTGTCACTATGTCAGATCCAGGCAGCTCTCCATGAGGGCTGAATCCAGATGCCACCCAGCCAGCTGCATGGATGTGTAGCTCACACCTCATCAGCTCCTGTTTGTCATGGTTCCCGTGAAGGTAAAACATGCTGAAAGAATCTAGGAAGGTGGAGAAACACAGCAGTGATGGTGCAAGCTGGTCAGAACAAAAGTATGGGAGGAACAAGAGGAAGGGCATTCTCTTGATTCCTGAGAAGAACATCACCATCATCACTGCAGTCTCTGAGTCTTGCTGATACGTTGGGCAGCTACGAGGGGCCCAGTTTGTATGGAAGTGCCTGTGGCTGGGCCTGTTGCCAGGAAGGAGGGTTGGAACCCGACCGTTCTATATCCAATTTAAAATGTAGGGAAGATCAACACTTTACGTAACATGCCTTGGCACTTTGCCTGAGTGAAACTGTGCTAAGCCATCTCATATACATCTTTGAAGGTTTCTAACAGCTGTTTTGTACTACAGAACCAAAACAAGGCAGCCAAGTGCTTACCTCCTACCCAGTACTCCTCAGGGTGGGTGAATGTTGGCTCTCCTCACTGAGGAAAACGGGCTCTTCTGACGCACTTGTCTTTCCACTGCAGATTCTGAAATGAACCTTGATTGTGCCTTTGTGGTGGAATGATTATGGACAAATTTGTTGGAAACAGGCTGAGTCTTAATGCCATGGCTTATCCGAGGAAGCTGTTGTGGCACATGAAAAGGGCTCCTGTGATAGCAGTCTGGAAGCGTAGAATAAGAAAAATGCCCCTGCTCCATGTGTTAGACCTTGGTGGGAGTGAAAGGAAGGAGAGAAGTGTATCATCTGTTGTGCTGCCTGAGACCTTTCAGTGTAATGACATAAAAACAAAGACCCTCAGCAGGTTTCTGACCAGTTCTGCCAGGAAGTGCCTTGTCTATAATCTCCAATTTTCCCTATTTCATAATCCAGTACAAAACTTATCCCAGATGTGTGGATTTTGGAGGACATGGTAGTTTATTCATATTAACTTGCAGGGAAAATGTAGAAAAGCCATTTGTATTATTTTTCTGGGACAAGTGTTGGAAGAACAGATGAACAACAGAGGAGAGATACCTCATCTGATCCTCAGGGATAGGGCTTAAAGACAACAAATTGCACACAGTTGCTTGGATCCCAGGTCATGTTGTTGACAGTCCTGCTTTAGTCAGCAAGAATATTTTAGTTTCTTTTTTCAATTCTCTAAAAAAATGCTGACATTTTTTATACTGTCTGCTTCAGAGAGGCCCAAGACTCTGTTTGGGGGGAACCAGGCAGGGCTGAGAGATACAGTAACGCAAAGTGAATATTTGAAGGTTAGGACAGCACAGGGACATCAAAATGGAGAGACTTTGGCCCCTCTGGGAGATGAACCAAAGACAGAATTAATCATGAAGTGGGGAGGGAAATAGGCAAGGGAATCTGCATCTTGCGGAGCTGCCCATGTGGGAAATTTTCACTGTTGCTTGTTCTCCACTTCTAAGCAGAAAATCCGTTCCTCAGAGGGAGCAGGGTGTGAGATTGGAGGATGCAACTGAGACGCTGCTGGAATATGCAGCTACCCTGAATTACAAGCAGAGGTGGTTTAGCTGTATGACAAGGATAGGAATTGCATGGTCTCTTGGGTGGAACAGGATGTGGTGGTGTTTGCATGGGACTGCTGAGGGGCGTGGGAGAGATGTGCAGGAACAGGAAGATACCACAGATTGGCAGTGAGCAGCATGCCAAGGAGGATTTTAAAATCATAGATGACCTGAGAAGAGGGAGGAAGATGAAATCTGCTTCCTTCAGAAAACGAAATGTTCACACAGGAGCCAAGTGTGAAAAGAAAGAGAGTCAGAACGACAAGATTCAATGGCACTTCTGAGGATCTGCCTCAGGCAACAGACAGAGACAGACAGGAGAGGAAAGCAGTGAAGTTCCACTGAGTTTTCTTTCTGGGGATTATGATGCAACAAACTCAGGAGGTGAAGAAGAAGGGAAATGCTGTGCCCAGTACTCTTGAAACAGCCCTGATTGTCCCACTGTTGAAATCTCTTGCTGGCAGCACAAATGTCCCTGAGACACAGCCAACTTCTACCCCACAACTCCCCAGCTCAGCAACTCCCTGTTGCAGTGCAGGAAGCAGCAGAATCCTCTCATATAGAACCAGCTGAAGCAACGTCTGTATCATTTCACAGTATTTGCATTCTGCTGAGGTCATTTAAGACTTCTGTTTGTTCTTTTAGGATAAATTTTAACAAAAAATTCAAATTAAAAAGAAATTTGGTTTAAAAATGTCCGGAGGCCAATACCAAAATAGATATTTAACAGAATGGTAACTTGAACCTTTTGTAACTAGGCTAAAAAATATCTTTACATTCAGCTACTCAGTTCTTTGACAGGCCTCTTTTCCGTGTTTGAATCCATCCCAGACTCTCTTAATTTTAAAAAACTATAGGCCTTATGGAAGATGGTGACAAGCTGACTCACCTTTTGCCACACTTCTGCAGGGCTACTTCTGACAAATCCTATGGATCATACGGAAGCAGCAGAGGAGATATAAAGCTCCTTCTTGAGTAACGCACACAATCCTGAAGGAAAGGAGGTGGCATAAGGGACATTTTTTCACAAACTGCCTTGTGAAAGGACTTTACCTTTGTTTAATGTAATTTCTCAGCTCTTTCACTGCTGTGGGCTTGTTTATCCATAGCTGTGTTGCACAAATCCCCCTGTTCCAGGAGTCGTCCCACTGCAGTTGTGAAAAGCCCTTTCCTTCTTCACAGGCTGAAAGCCCTGGATGCCCAAAAAACCTCTGAGGATAGAGAGGTGGAGATTCTCTTTATAATAAGTAATTTGCAAAGTGGGTTAGGGGGGACAGATACATCAGAATTTGAGGGATATTTATGGAATGGGGAATTGTAGGACTGTAGTTCTTTTTCCCCTTTCCTTTGTCAAGCTTCAAAGGGGTGCCAAAAATACTGTTGAAGGCAGGGGCATCACAGGTGATGGATGAAGGCATTTTGGAATAGATATAAACAGTGTCTACATAGCCATTTGCTGGACAGACTTGTCATCTGAAAGCTCAGAGGACTGGGAGCACAGAGAGGGTCAAAGATGAGCAGTTCCCAGGTTGACCAATTGGCTTTACTTGTCTCACATGGCAAATAGGAGGGCACAGGCACAGCCAGAGCTGCAGAAATTGATGCCTGCTGTTAAATCCTTGCCCAGTAGATCAGGAATAACCAGGAGAAACTCTGCTTTTGAAGGTCACCAATGTGGGTTCTGCAATGACTGTGCATTTGATGTATCGCAGTTGCACCCGCGCAGCCTCCCAGGAGCAGTGGTGAAGTGCAATTATGCAGAAAGCATTCAGTTCCAGAAAGGCTGTTATTTACAGCCAACAGCTTTGTGATGAGGTTTCAGAGACAGAAGTGTTGTAACAGCTTGGTCACTGAGCCTTTGTGTCCTCACAGCTCGGTTACCTAAAGATCTGTACCTGATATCCTGTAAATACCCACTGCTGCAACAGTGCTGGTCTCTGCACATTCTCTTCAACTCAGTGACATGGATTCTCCTTCTGTGATGCCCATCCCAGCCTTACACCCCAAATCAGTTATCTGTGCTGTAAAAATGCCCAATAACTGGAGGACAGAATCATAACATCATAAAATGGTTTGGGTTGGGAGGGACCTTAAAGATATCTCATTTCAGCCCTCCTGCCATGGGCAGGGACACCTTCCACAAGACCAGAAAGACAGACCAATGTGCAGAGATGGATAAGAATGCAGCCACCTCATTTTCTTGGCAAATATGGTTAAAAAATGGCAATACATAGAGAAACAAAACATGATGCATGGATTGGGCTTTTCAAGAAAGCAAATTATCAGTGCTTTTTTTCTCTGTGAGTCTGCGTCATGAAAAGCCTGAGGGTGGTTCAAGCTAAGCATGAGTCAGAGGATTCTTCTCAGCATTTTGTAGGTTGTCCTCTTATATAGAGAATTTTCTCATTATCTCCTTTCAAATTGCACAGAGATGAGAATGCTACCTGTGTCTGATGGATCTACTCATTTCTGCAGATGAATGTGAAAGTAGTGATGTATCTCTGGGGCTAGATATTTCTGCCAAGTAATTTCTATTTATTTCTGTCATCTCTGAAAAAAATCCAACAGTTATCCAAAACATCCCTTATTAGGAAAGATTTTGAAGGTGGAGATCACCATGAAGGCTGCAGGAATTAAAATAGAACAGCAGGTCAGCAAGGAAGGGAAGACAGTAAATTCATGGCAGCTACAGTGAAATGCCATCCATCTGCCTTCTGTATACAAGGATGATCAAACTGAATTACAGGCTCAGATGACTTTGCCACTTTTCCCTCAACACTGAATGCCTTGCAAAACCCATCAGCATAGCCCATGAGAAATAATATGATGATCCTTGCTACAAAGAGCTATTGAAATGTGCTAATTGTGAAGAAAACACAGCTCCAGCACAAAAGCCCATTTATCAAGTGAGGTTTACACCTTCATTAGGGTGACATCCATTCCAGGTGTCAAGGGCACCTCGATATAATTGATCCCAAACTTTGCCCCTGAGATGGAGCAGATAAATACCCAAGTGCACAATAGTGACAATCAGATATTATAACCTGGGGCAGCCTAAGCAATGAAGAGAATGTGACACAGCAGATGAAGGATGAGCAGCAACTGCACCAAAACAGTACAAATTAGAGTTCCAAGGGTCTGAGAAATGTGATCAGGGCTCTGTCCACACTCTGCAGTGCACCCACCCTGCTGTATTGTGCCATAACACAGTGCAGAACAGAACTCATTTTTTCCCAGTATACCATTCTGCTGTAGAATGGGAATGAGAGCATTTTATAGTCTCCAGGAGGGTTCAGCTGCAAATGAATTTCTCTGAAACCAGATGTACAGATAATTCTGCCACTGCAAGCTGTCCTGCTTGTCAGGAATGTCTGCATCACAGCAGGATGGTATTTGTCTGCCAAAATACCCTTATAATTCCCCACTCAATTACCCTCAATAATGGGTTATCGACCTTTTTGGGTCACTCATTTTCCAGGTGTTTCTTTGGGAGTCCCAGGATTTGCCTGAAGCTAAGGGGATGATCACAGCAGACCATTCTCCCTGAGGTGATTTCTACCATGAACTGATTCAGCTGTACCTGTCAGGTGGCTTGTTTACTCCTGTAACACTGGAACTGTTTGAGGACCATTTCCATATCCTTTGGGTATTCCTTTGGCAAAAGAGCCTGTGGGAGTTCACTGCTATGGTGACACTAAACACCTCTGAACACCCATTTCCCTTGGGGCTGCTGCAGTGTCACTGCTAAAGTAGCAGCTGTTTTTGGTAGGACAATTTTCTCATTATTCCTTTTAAACTGAATTTCTAGCTATAAGCTACGGTAAATGTAAGAGGTGTAATGGGGTGGGTGCTTTACAAATGCAATGAAAAGACAATCTATTGTTCAAAGAACAAAACATTTAAATTAAACACATTAAACACATAAGCCATAGGGATCATAGAAATCCATTTGGTTTTTGTTGGTTTTTTTTCAGAGTATTAAGTTAAATTACCCATGAAGGACAATTTTCCTGAATCAAACCAGCTTGCTTTAATCCATTCTTCCTGTTGAGTCCCTGCAGAAATGGGCCCAGAATACCACTCTGCTTTGTTGTTGCTAGAAAGCTAAAGAGCATAATTTACATTTCTAAATCTGCTAGGAAGGTGTGACAATGGTTTCCATCTAGTGGCTTCACTATAAAAAGAGGAAGATGGAGAAGGAGGAAAATTAAGATCCTGGGTTTGATTTCTCTTATTTTTTTATACATAAGTAAATCCAGTAATCTTATCCATTAGTTATTCCTGACTCATGCTGCTGTAAGTAAAAGGATTCAGATTCTTCAGTCAACACATGTTTTTTCAGATCCAGGAAAATATAAAAATCAGAAGTCTGTTATAACACCAAGAATAAGCCACTCTCCACCTCTACGGTCTCCATTTTATTGCTGCTGTTTGTGAAGAATCTCTGATCACAAGGATGTAGATGAGGAAGAGGAATGGTTCTCAAATTCTGTTTTGGTTGGCTGGATGATTTCAGGGTAAAAAGAACATTAAATATACTTACAATGTGCACAGCCAATGTACAGACAGATATAGCTTATGTTCCTGAGTACAAATAATACCTACAAAATATACTAGGTATGCAACTGAGCCAATCATAGCTTGTGCTGTGTGTTACTTGATTGGTGGGAAAAAAAGAGAAGTTTTTGGAAGAGCTCTTTCGTCACTGTCTTCTGCTTGATCATATTTAATAGGCTTTTCCATGTGGTTTTCCAAATATTTCTCTGGAATAGCATGCTTCCTTGTGTTCTGCACATCACTTTCTGCTGTGCCTGTGAAGGGAGTCAGTCTGTCGGCCAGTTCACTTCTTACTTTGTCAGCTGCATTCTTCCAGAGATTCTCTGCAACAATAAATCATTAAAATGAGAGGTAAGACTGCAGACTCTTAATAGCAGTTAAAACACAGGACTGACACAAACTCTGAGAAAATCAGGTGAAAGTTTTCTCCAGGATCTTATAACCACCCCCCGCTGCATTCTTGTGCTCTGAAAGTGAGATGTGCTGTGGTGCAGTGTCAGATACTATTTTGCTCTCAGCAGGGAAAAGGGCTTTCCATGTGAATCTTCAGCACTTCCAGTTTTCTTGCAAGCAGCTGAGCTAAAACCTAAGGCATGCAGTTCTACACAACTGAGGAATGGTGCCTTTACCCACCACATTTCTGTGATCATCCATGACCTCCACACTTTCACCTCCCCTTAGTCCAGGCAGATGACACTAGACACAAAGAAACGCCAAACACTGACATAAAAGCACTTAGTTTTGAGGTAGAACATGCTTACGAATTGTCTCTCTTCTGGTTTCAAGTGCAGAGAATGAGCCATCACTCATCTTCCTTGGAGCCTGGGCTTTCTGTTTGGCCCGGAATATTTTTGGCTCCTGGATCCATGTGTGTTTCATCGCTTCATCGGGAGTCATGCGCAGGGAAGGCTCCCACCTTAAATCCACGGGACACAAATCTTTATTCAGCTATTTCTAACTGGAAATTAGTACAAGGCAAAAGATTCAGCCTTGTCTTTTGAAAGTTAGGTCATGAGGACATTTTAGACATTTTTTTGAAACAAAATAATTTTATCTTTTTACCCCAAAACCATGGGAAAAATCTTATGTGATCTTCTCCATCCTTCAAAACCAATTTACGTCAGCACTATGCTGATGAAACCCTCTGCAGCACCAAACCATTTTTAATATGCAGTTCCTGATTCTATTAGTGTAGGGACCCAAAAAGACTTGTTTAAGGTTTGGTTTTTTACTTCACTGAAATTATTTTCTAAAAGTTCTGATTCAACCACCAAACCAAAATGGATCAATGATTCACACAGACTTGGCAAACAGAGAACATTGAAAGCAACCTTCCTGTGAAACAGAGTGGGATGATTTTTTTTCTTCCCTCCCGATGTAACCACAAGTTAGCAGTTCCTTTAGGATTTCTTTAGGAAAGTGCTACTGAACTGCTAGAAAGAAACATGAAGTCAGTGCTAAAGAAGACACAATAAAGTGTCAATAATAATAGTTATACAAATGATGCCATGTGGAAAACAAAACAAAACAAAACAAAACAAACTTAAATCCAAAATATTCCACTAAAAAATAAAAAAGCAAACCCAACAGATGCAAAGATTTTAAAGTCACAAGAGAATGAAAGCAAAGACAAAACTAGCTTGTTGCATACAGTCTGAACTCACATTAGGCATCCTTTCAAAAAGTCCAAGAAACCAGCATCATGGGTGTTCAGCACTGTGCTTAGATCCTTGGAGTCTGGGCATCTCTTCTTCCCCTTGCTGTTAGTTATGGACTTAGGAAAACCTTTGGAATCTTAAAAAAAAGAGACACGCTCAAAAATATTACATTAAAAACCTTCACTAAATACTTTAAAAAGTTGCATAAACAGTATCCATGTCCTTCCCACTAACTCCAGTTTTGCCCTGATGGATTGATAATATGCCAGAATTGTGGCAAGCAGGATTGGTTATATCCTAGAGACTACATCCTACATTTTGTTGGTTTGTTTGAGCAATTTCCAAACCCAAATTATACAGAGAGAAATGAGTAATGTAAGTTAGTTCCCAGAGCCCACGGCGTTCCTTTCAGGGACAATATATTTAAGGAGCAACTTCCCTATCACTTTGGCAATTTGAGGCCCATAAGACATGAAGAGCAGAGCCCTATTTGTAGGCCTCATGTTGTCCTTTTGCTTTTTTCCATACCTCTTCCTGCAAGAATTTTTATCACCTAAGAAGTAGCTACATGTCTCTGACCCTACTCTCTACAAGTGCTATTAATTAGTGATTAACTACCAGGAGGGGATCCAGCAAGGACAAATAATCAGAAGAAATTACCAAAGAATGTTCTCTTCCTTGACGAAGCCTGGATAAAATCAGCTGGTGGAAGACCCAATACCTTAGTAGAAAATGAATTCATAGAATTACGCCTCATTTCATAAAGACACACAACAACCATCAGGTGAGATGTGGCACTTTGCCCTCCATATGAAAAGAAGTTGAATGTTGCAATTTACTGTGAAATGTCTACAAAATATTTCCTTATTGTGGAGGGAATTAAGGGATTCCTTGGTGCTGCCTGTACACGTCTTTGTATCAAAAATAACATGGCCAGCAGGACCAGGGCAGTGATTGTCCCTCTCTCCACGGCACTGGTGAGGCCACAGCTCGAATGCTGTGTCCAGTTCTGGGCCTGTCACTTTAGGAAGGACATTGAGGAGCTGGAGTGTGTCCAGAGAAAGGAATGGAGCTGGGGATGGGTCTGGAGCATCAGTCTGATGGGGGGAAGCTGAGGGAGCTAGGGGAGCTCAGGCTGGAAGAAAAGAGGCTCAGGGGGGACGTTCTGGCTCAAAGAGCCATTTGGCATTTGGCTGCATTAATGNGGAGCTGGGGATGGGTCTGGAGCATCAGTCTGATGGGGGGAAGCTGAGGGAGCTAGGGGAGCTGGGCATGGAAGAAAAGAGGCTCGAGGCTCAGGGGGGACGTTCTGGCTCAAAGAGCCATTTGGCTGCATTAAAGCTCCCTCTGAAAGGCCAGGCTGTAGCCAATCATATTTCATTATTGCTTGAGGTTTCTCTTTGTTGCTGGTGGTGCAGTTTATCAAATGGATACGCAAATCAGTCCCCAAAGTTACCTCCATGATGCAGGCAAGTTGGTCAGCTTCATTTTCCCCTGGGAACAGCGGGTAGCCTGTGTAAAGCTCTGCTATGATACAGCCTAAGCTCCACATATCAACAGCCATAGCATAAGGATGACCGAGAATCACCTCAGGGGAGCGGTAGAAGCGGCTCTGAACATAGGTGTACACTGCATCAAGAATTGGACAAGAAGCAAAATATCACAGTTGGGACTGAAATGTCAACTGCAGATTTCACAGAAACGTGCATGTGTTCAGGCATCATAAATCTGTCTATCCACATGTTGCTCACATGAGCTCAGAAAACTTCTAATCCCATCCTAAAAGTAATGGGTGATACACTTTCCACTGTTCTATTTAGAAATTGTTCTTCAACAAGTTTCACTGAAGGAAATTTTTCTACTAATGCTGTGATTCAGCTTATCCATGCTCATTTTCCTATTTGAAGGTATTCCCTTTGCATCAAACAACAGTTCCCAAATCCAAAGCACAGTTCCCATTCCCCTCCCCATAGTATTCATACAAAAAGTACCAATTATAATTTAACTGTCTCGCTGAGAAAGGCTCTTTGGGCCTGACAAACTTCTTGGTAAGTTTAATATTTGGATTATCCTCTTAAGTTTGTTTCAGCTAACCACTCCTGAAAGTGCAACTGATTTCAACAGGTGTAGAGGAGCTGATCAGGCGTGGGACAAAGAAAAAAATGGTAATATCTTACTTGTCTCTACCAGTGTTTGCTCCACCACCAGTGGCTGAACAGTTCATCATGTTCTAATTAGGGGCATAGGTCAATATATTAGCCCAATCAAAGAAACAGTTCTTCCACATTATTTAAAATTAAGAAAGCTTATTAAGAAAATTACATCAACTTGACTTTTCTGCAAACCTCTTTGGTCTTCATAGCAGCTTGATCCAAAATCAATAACTTTAACTGAACCTTGGCCATTGTGGTATAATAGTATGTTCTCCTAAAAAGAAAGAAAAAATCACAGGGAAAAGAGGGGTTTAGCACCACATTAAGTTAGTGAACACTTCAGAAAATCAGAATGCAAATCACATTTACACTTCTCTGCATAATGAGAGCTTCAAAATTCAGCCTCCTTTGGAATGCATTTGCCAACCTGAGGAGACAGCCAATAATGTGCAATTGTGCAAAGCAGGGGGGAGATTTGGAAAGGTACCCAGGCTGAAGGGGAACCAGACAGGGCACCAGCAAGCTCACCAAAACTCAGGGTTGCTTATCTGGTAAAAGCCAAACTGCACCGGGCTTTGTGCTGTGCTAAATTAACCAGAACCATCCTTTTGTAAGCACAGAAAACCCCTGGGCCATTAATGAACCACATCCCACAGTTCTTTCCTGCACTGCTTCCTCCAGATTCCGTGCCAGCTCACCTCTCTCCACCTGCGTGATGCACAGATCTCAGGAGAGGGATAAATGGACAAGGCAGGTTCCTATGGATTCTTAGCTGGGTGCAGGTGGGTACAGCACTGGGTGCCTGCAATTCCAGCTGGAGAAGTTATCCTTAAACAGCCAGCTCAGAGATATGTGCACTGATGAGCAACACAGCCTTCAGCTCTCTTCTGCAGAGCTGAGTTTTATCCTCATTACAAGTTGGTCTAAATGAAGGATTTCCTTCTCCACTCCTCAGCAGACAGATGGTTACCCTTATCAACCAGTTTTACAGAGATTATATCTCAGGGCTTTGAAGGACTGAACACTTCCCAGGTGGATGCCAAATAATGATAAAGTGGTTTCCTGGGTAATTAGCTCATAAGGAAATGCTTCCTGTGCCAGGAAGGAGAAGCTGCTACTGGTGAAAGTCAAGGCAAAGACTGACTTCCACAATCCAGGTGCTCTTGGCTCTGGTAAGGGAAGCAGCATTCCCTCTCTGCAGCTTCATATCCCTTTGTGCTCGTGGTAGGACTGTCTGTAATACTGAATCCCTCACAATGTAAGGGAGCTGGAAAACCAGGATCAACAGGAAAACCAGGCTTTGGAGGCAGTCATTACCTAGCATTAATGCCAGAGAAACTCCATATTCTACCTTATGTTGAGAAATATCATCGGAGGCAGATGGGATAACAGATATGAGTTTCAGGCAACATAAATTCATGAAACTGTACAATTGTTGAATGAGAACAAAATTGTCTTTTACTTAACTCACTACATTTTCACTAATATGTTACTCTATGTAAGTACAGACTACACTAATTGATGCTGCCAACATCATTCCTTGTCAGTGGCTGCCTGGAAACAGATTTCCCATTGGGCTAATTGTTCCTCATTCAAGTATTTGGGTTATCTTGCAGGCCTCTCTTCTCACTGCAAATTGGTCTGGCAAAGATATTGGCGAGACAACGGGTACAGACAGTATGTGACTTCTCAGAATTCTAAATCAAGATACATTTAGCAAAGTGAGAAGAGAATTTTATCCTTAGCATTTTTACCTGAGGGCTTATTTATTTCTTTATTGGTTCTTTTGCCGTTTCAAAAAGGAAATCAAGAGAAATGTTCACTTGAAGTTAAAATAGAGTTAAAATCCTTCAAAAATCTCAGAAAATTGCAAAAATTTAAATCTGGGGCTTAAGAAGAATGGAAATGTTTCATCTAGCATGAATGCTTAGCAGATACAGCAGCAGGAATTGGATGACAGATGTTTCTTCAGAAAGAGGTGAACACCCTAAACACTGTTCTATAGAATTCCTTTGCCATTTACTAGGCTACTTAATTTTACAGTTATGCCTAAGAAATTAAGTAGACTTAACAGGATAACCTGAAAGAGGCTGCCTTGTGAATACTCCTTGCATTCAAACGTCCCTCATCTTGAAGTATTTAATTTCAGAAGTACTTTCCTTTTTCTCTAAGCAAAAAGTCATTACCTGAATTTGATTCATATTTGCATACATTTTGACAACTAAATAATCTCATTTAGTGCTTCAGTGAATGAACTGAATCAATGGTAAGAATCAGTTGACTGTAGCATGAATATAATCTGAAATAAATTACAACTTCTGTACAAACATCCTACTAGGTTTCAGGGTTTCTCCTAACAGTTCTTCTCAATCAATAAAAAATAGGATAGTCTCATGTGTTCTCTGCAGAATAGCAGGTGATGAAATGATTGTACTTACAGGCTTCAGATCACAGTGAATGATTCTTTCCTGGTAGAGCACTTGTAAACACCTCAGCACACACCGAGTGAAGTGGCGAATCAAAGACAGGCTGAAACCTTGGAAATTGTTCTTTTTGATCAGCTCATACAAATTTATTCTGTGGGGGAGGGAGAAGTAGCAGACAGAGAGCAGATAAGAGATTGGGGAATTTATTTTTAAAGGCATGATTAGTTTCCAGTGCATTAAGAGCTTGTCTTCCTACATGAAGGAGGACTCATGCAGAGGAAAATGACAGTTATTTTCCTCCCTGAGAATGCTGCTCTGCATGTGATATGCACAAACACCTCCCAGATCTAAAGCAGATGTAAAGTCAGTGAATTTACTTGTTAAACTCTCTGCTGTTAAGCAGCTGTGCTGATTTTCACCAAGAACAATAATCATTCAGGAACTGAAATAAATTTCCTTCTGTCTCCTTTTGCTGTCATTTCGCTTTGCTTTGGCATCTCAAGTAAATAATTTCTGTCTAAAGCTTTTTAACCAGCAGTAAATTTTCTAGATAACCCCCCCAACAATTCAGATCTCATTACGTTTTTATATCCCTCCTGTGACCATCACATCTTAGCTCCTTTCAGCAGTCTTGCCCAGTAGCCTGGAGAAGGGAAGCTCTGGAAGATCTCACTGCAGCTTTCCAGTGCCTTAAGGGGCTTATAAAAAGGAGGCAGAGAGATTTTTATAGTGATAGTGATAGGACAAGGGACAATGATTTTAAACTGAAAGAGGAGTAAGTTTAGATTGGATATTAGGAATAAATTCTTCCCTGTGAGAAGTGTCCTCAGCACTAGCACACGTCTGCAAGGACATGACCAACTGGAGCTTTCTGCCTTCCCCACTGGAGTGTCCACTGGTGGCAGGCACGGCCCATTCCTTGGGAATTAAAGTTGCCAAGTCTTAATGGAAAAAATCACAAATCAAAGGCTTTTCACTGTATTTTAAAGGCAATAAAAATTTTACCAGACAAACGTTTTTCTATGACAACCAGTCTTCAACTCCTCTGTAAAGAGCTAAAGATAGTGGCTATCCCATTTCCCTGTGTGTTTCCATAGCAGCTTTCAAAAAAGACTGGTCTGTGTCTTCCCTGGAGAGGAATCACCTCTTACCCCTGTGTGCCTGTAAGTGACAGACTTACATGCAGCAACACCAGGGATTTAGGTTTCTTTGGGATCAAGCTGTCCATATGATGCTGACTCTTCAGCAGGGGCTGTAGCACATGAAGCAATGGGGGTTTTAGTCTAAGGGATGGGGAACTGTGGGTAGCCTCCATAATTCCAGTTTGATTCCCTGATTACAACAAGGTTGGTGAATAAAATGATCTGACTTCTCCAAAATTCCTCCAGAATTCCTCCTAAGATGCCCTGCAGTAAAGATTCATAAAAAGCAAGAAGCAGTTTTATTTTTCAATTATTTGATATTATTCATATTTATATACTCTGAAGTTTACCAGTCCTGAATTTACTCTTTTCCTCACAGGTCTTTCGGGGAAGAAGACTTCAATACCCAGCACAGAAAATAAGGGATGGATCATGTCATTGCCCATGTGAAGTCTGAACGTGGCCTTTTTCAGTTCACCTTGGGTGATCAAAGGCTCAGTTATTCAGTCTGTATTTAGACAGTGTTCCTTTCTAGCTGCCAATTTTTCTGAAGAAGACATAAAAATTGAATCTTGTAAGGCACAATATCTACAATTCTCCTCAAGGTGTGTGTAAAGGAAAAGATGCTTTACCCCAGCAGTTCAAAGGAGATACAGAAGTGATTGCGAAAGTAGAAGTACTCCTTCATGTGGATGATATTGTGAGTGTCATCTTTATCTTTCTTCAGCAGAGCATCAAGGATCTTCACTTCTACCAAAGCCTGACTGTGAAATCTGAAATATCACATGACATGGGAATGTTGACATCAACTCAGGGTAGCTTTTGTCTTTCTACAAACGCTACAAACACCACGAGCTTATGGTAAGCTCAGCAGGTGGGACAAACATTAAAATGTGTCATTCATCCCTGATAACAACAGCAATTTTGATTTCTTACGGTTTATTCCTAGTTTGAATACACTGGCCTTAAATAACACTTCAGGGTACCTAATTCGACTTGCCTGAAAAAACCTTTAAATGCAAAGGTTTCCAATGAGCATCCAGACTAAAACCCTGGTGCTCTCAAAATCCATAGGAATGCTTTGGTTTCCTTGAACAGGGCCATGTTTCACACCTACCACAGTCAGGCAGTGGGTTTTGAAAAGCATCTTTACACTTAGTGTTCACGGAGGGGGAAAATGGAACAGCTGAACATCTGTTTCATTTACTCTGTTTCAAGCTCACAAATTTGTAACCAGGCACTTAACAAGAAGTGGTTGCTTAGGACCACAGTGTAGAATTCTGCATGGTCAAGCAAGTGCTGGGAGCCTGCCAGCATATTCCTGTGGTATTGGAGTCTTGTGGGGATGCTCCCAGCTCTCAGTGCTGCAGGGCTGGTTACCTGGGTTGTGTATTCACTGTGCAACAGATAGAGAGATCTCCTTGTAAACCTGGAGAAACTGTGCTTGCTTTCCTAGACTGTGTCTCCTCTGAGTCCAGGCCAGTTCCTGACATCCTCTTTCATCACTCTGCCCTCACTGTGCTTAATGAATGTACAGGAGGTTTGATTTTGCTTTGTTCACATTGTCACCATTTGTCTCTGCCTTTCTATAACAGGGATGATTATACTGGTTTAAAGTCAGCAGATATCTCACCTTTTCTTATTCCTTATTATTTTCAGTGCCACTAATTCATTGGTTTTGTGATCCAGGCATTTGGCCACCTGCCCAAAGGACCCTTTCCCAATGACCTCCAAGACTTCGTAGCGGTAGGCAATGTGGTCGTGTAAAACCTTCAAAAGAACACAAGGAGTTCAGATTCAAAGAGTACAAGAAGATCAGGCTTCCAAGTAGCTCAGGCATGCGTGAGTCTGTCCATGATAGGTGGTGGGTTAGCTGCAGGTGAAGTCTACATCAAGTAAGGGTGACAAGGAAAATCCCAAGTGATGGTTGCATAGCCCACCTACCTTGCATCAACCCTGCATGACATGCAAAGTGGATTCTCCCCTAAGCTTGAAAGGCATGTTTTCACTGAGTGAATATTTATCTTCTAGAAACAACATTTATCTGACATACAACACTTCAGAGTTGGCATAAAATCATTACAAACTTACTGAGCTCAAAATGAATACCATAATTTTTCCACTTACCTTTAAGTAGGAACCATGCTCGTCATCATAACAATTATTATTCTGGGTTTCAGGCAAACCTTCAATCTTTTTAGCTTCCAGGCCAAGAAACCAGAGCTCTGTATAATTGAAAATTTCTTTTTGCTCATAGACTGTTAA
>VYZT01001022.1:0-14572 GCA_013400735.1 Pomatostomus ruficeps | reverse complement strand
AACTCAGAATATTCTGTGATAATAAAAATCAGGAAATATTTTAGGCGTATCTTTCTACATTTCGTGCTCCACAATTTGTTATCCCTCATTATATTATCAGTCAGGAAGAAGAAGCAGTAGTAATTTTTTCATATGAAGTGATAAAAGGCCACCCCTGTGCACAATTTAGTCATCCTGCCCATTCCTGTCACTTTGAAACTCAGTAATGGTTAACCACAGAAAAATACTGCAGAGCATTAATTGCTAATAGAAACTCGTGTCCATTTCCCCGTGGATAAATTTATCTGAACACACAGAAATCCCTTAACAAGCTTTGCATGGCACAAAAAGACACGAAGTAGTTATTTCATATTTTTGTTCCAGATTACAAAAAGCTTCCCTTCAGGAGCATCAATGTAGCACTGAAAGCTGGGTCCCAGCCATTGTTTATCAGGACACATGAAAATAACCAAAAACCAGGTTCTGAGCTGGAAAGTCAGAGAAAGAACATTTATGCAAACTATTCCAATGCCAAAATAATTACTTGCCACCCAACACAGGCCACACAACTCACCCAAATACCCAAAATCACTTTCAGATCCACCAGCTATTTTTCATCAGACCATTTCTAGCTCTACATCAACCTGCTCAAAGCAGAACCCAACTGTCTGAAAAAAGCCCGAACTTCCAAAATTCCGTGGACGCGGTCACGAGATGTTTGATGATGAACTGCTGTTGGTTGGCATGGGGACAGGAGAGAGTCTGCTGACTGGGATAAATCGGGAAAAGAGAATCAGAACGCTGCTGGGAGCAGCGTGTCTCCAGCTCTGGCATCACCACCAGCCTCCAGGAGCCCTGTAAAAACAAGGGCATGCAACGGGAGTGGAAAGGAAACACATATTTTTAGCAGCTCAGAAATTGAACAGAGCAGAGCAGCCTCGGAGGCTGCATTTTCCACAAGAGACGGCGAGGCTTGCATGTTACACTAATTACAAATCCGTTATTAGTACTGGAGGAATCCTCTGCCAGTTGGAGAGCCTGAGCCCACAATAAAGGGCAGGGTGTGAAAGAGGCAGCTCTGGAGGGACAGCACAAACAGAGCTGCTGCTCGAGAATGGTGCAACAGCCTCCTGGCAACTAAACTGCCTGTGGCCAGAGAAAACATGCAGCAATTCACGGGAAGAAAAAAAGAAAATACCCCCTTTGCCACAGAGATGCACGGAGTCTGTTCAACAGGAGGATTTTCAGACTGTCTTAGCACGCGATTCCTCTGAGCAGATTAGTTTGATGATAGACTTTTGGTCACCTGGAATTTTCTTAATACCAACACCCAGCACACTGCTCTGCTCAGTCCTGAAAAAGGATTTTTCTAGTTCTGGTAACAGTTGAGTACAGAAGCAAAACCTTGTGGTTTCCCCTCTATAAGCCCAGTAGGGTACAGAGGAAATTAGGGGGTGAGAAGCTCAAGCTTTTGCTGTGACCTGCGTGACACCCCATAAGTGGCATCTGCAGAAGAATCAAAGATGCAGCACGAGATGAAAAAATGAATTTTTGGCACGGCAGGAGCAATTTTGTGCTTTAGAGTACATGTGTTACACTGTGTGTATGTGTACATATTACACTGAATAAAGTTCCTGTTACACCCTCATCTTTCTAATGCCTGAAACGCAGCCAGAAGGTCAACGGCTGTGACACAGCTCAAACTCAGTTAGGCTCCCTGCAGGTGTCATTTTTCCTGTATTAATCACTGCAATACACAAGAAACAGTCTAGAAAATAAAAATGCTTAGAGACTAAATCTCCTAAAATCACATCTGCCTAGTTGCTGCTTTTTACCTCAACTCTAGTAAGCAAAAAATCACTTGTGACACTATATCTACCTTTTAAAGCAGGTTCTATTTTATCCTCTAAAAGTGTTTCTTTTTCTATCATCTTTATTTCTTCTATTTTATCTGCTCCAAGTGCTTCTGACCTACAGGCAGAAGTTTCCTCCTCCTTGCAGTGCAGTGTTTGTATCTCCAGAATAACACCAGCTTCAGTGACATGGATTAGAAATGAGCTCTTTACCAACAGAAGTCGAAGTTTTATACAAAGAACACATTCCACAATGCTTTTATTTAAAGCATTTGCAGGGAAATAACCTTGCACTGGTGAGAAGACTGGACAAGAGACAGAGAAACTCCACAAACTGTCAGGGGTAAGAGGTGAAGCGAACACCTTGCAATGCTTTGATTTCTAATTAGAATGCAAGAGGCTGGAAGCAAATAGCAGATCTGAGATGGTCAATTAGGAGTGCTGGTATTGTTCTTCCACTGTTAGACCCTTTCAACCTTGCAAAAGACAGAAAATCATTACAACCAAAGTGGTTAATGCTCCAGTGTCTAGGTAGCGATCCTTTGGAGAAGAACAAGCTCATTTATATCAAAATACAGATACAACTGGAGAAATTTTATCTCCTGGTTTCCAAGGAGACAAGTGACCTCTGTATCCTTCTCCTAACAAGGGCATCAAAGTCATATCACAGCAAGTAGAGCCACGAAAGCCATGAGAAAGCAGCTCAATGCAGAGCCAATCTGCTGCTCCAACCTGAGCTTTGCCAGCTTGGGCAGTTTGGCAACACAGCTTCGCCGTTAGTGTCACTTCCCAAAATCCCTTTTATCAGAGCATTATCTGCAACAGATATTGCCAATCTTTACTCCAAGGGAAAATAACAGGCAGGAAAGGCTCCAGCATGGAAGCACAGACAGTCTATTACAACCAATAACAGGGGCAATAATGGAACTTTAGCACTCGTGGGGCAAATCTTCCCGAGATCCAAAATCCAGCCTCTCACAGCAACGCTTTGAAGGCAGCATTTCTGTTGTATCAGCAATTGTCTATTTTAGTGTTCCAGAATCCCAGGAGGATTCTGCTTTCTTCCTCAGCCAAGCTCAGGAAGCCTACTGGAGCCCACAGGATGTATAATCACATTTTCAATGCCTTCCTAATCTACAAAAAGCAGATTTGTTTTGGCAAAGTGCACGGTGAAAGAGATCCGCCGGCTTTCCCCATGTCCCTGCCGAGTGCCACTCACACGGTCACAACGTACCAGGGAAAAACTGAACCAGCTTTCTCTTGGAGAAACCGCTTCAAGTTGCTTCAGCTGAAGTTCACCATCCATTCCCAGATGCCTGCACACGTTTTGACTTCCTTGTGCCGCTCACCCTCATTCTCCTCCTGTGGTTTTCCCATGTGTTCACTTCAGGTAGAAAGCTGTAAAGGTGGCGTGAGGATGGAGAGCTGCAGGACTCCGGGGTGCTGCTGGGAGCAAAGAGCATGCCTGGGAGGGGTTACGACTAATTCCAGTCTGTCCTGATCCTACAGCAATAAAAGGAAGCAAAAATAAAAAATTAAAATCATTAACATATACGTAAGCCCAAGACACCAGTTCAACATTGTAATTCTGCAGCATTACTTGCAGGGTTCTTTGTGGCATTTCCAAGATCAGCTTTAGAGCCCTGCACTACCCGTGTGGTAGGGCTGGGAGAGGGGCCTTGAGCAATTCACAGCTGCTGATGACAAATTCCTGCACCCTAAACATTTGCCTGGGCACAGACTAACCAAAAACTCAGGAAAAAGCGACGAGGAAAAGTTTCGATGCGGGAGACAGCAAAAAAAACAAGGTGGAAGGAAGTGTTATTTTCGACGCGACTAATGAAGCGTTTGAGAATATAAATGTGTGAAGGTGTTCGGAGCGAGATCATGAGAGACAGCGCCAGCGATCCTGCAGAAAACAAGAAGTGAGAAAAGCTGAGCAGGAACAAGGCAGCTCCAGGTCAAACTCGCAGGTGCGTCAGACACTGCTGACAAACGGGAGGAAAACATCAGCAGGCAGTGCCAGAACTGGGGGCTGCGGGGCGAAATGGCTCTGTGGGAAGACACAAACAGCAACCAGAAACATAAAAAACTAGACCCAGACAGCCACAAGCGCAGGATTTCTCCAATAAGATAAATTGCAAACGCTAAACTCCCCAAATACTTTCAATACCTGCATTGCTTAATCTTCAAAGGAGACTGAGAGATCAGATATTGAGCGCAGCTGGTGATAAGGAAAAGGGTTTAAAATAAACCTAGACAAATCCCAGCACCACACACAGTTCCCACATACACAGAGATAAGGGCATCTTGCTGGAAAATGGACCTAGTTATTCTGTTCCCCTTGATCCTGCAGCTGAAAGAACACACAGGAGACAAAGAAAGGGAAGAAAACCCACATGGCAGGGGCCTGGTGCACGCTCGGGTGCGGGGCTTTCATCCACAGCAGAACTGTCACTCGGCTTTTTCACTCCCTGCTCTTTGTGACCGGTTTTACAGGCAAGCAGCTGTAATCCAGGCTCCTTTCTGTGGCAGAATTCTACATTTTCACATCTTTTTGTTGCCATGTGCATCCTGCTGTATCATGTTCTACCTCCTGGCCAGTCAGGCATGCCTTACGCTCCCATTCAGTCTGTGATTCTCTCCAACTCTTTGCATAAAGGACGGTCTTTCACTTTGTACAGGACAAATAGAGTCAGCACTCATGGAAATTTATTTCTAGAGGAAAATTTTCCACTTTTATGGCTTCCCTATCTTTGAGGTTCTCTGAGAAATTTGTGTAGCTTGTTCACAGGGCATCTCCCTGCTCTCCCTGCGAGCGCTCTCATTAGACAGATAGAAAAGAAAATTAATCAGGAATCAAATGTTCATTCTTCATCCTCCTCAGACGCAAAGCCTCACCTCAGCATCATTTCAGAAACAGGATGGGAAACAGGCCTCTCACACTGCCAGCTCTGGGCCAGGGTATTTTCCAGAATTCCTGTGCTCAGGAGCATTTGATGATGCAGAAGGTTACATAAATAGCCAGTCAGACAAAGGTGGATGAGAAGGGATGTGACAGAGAGTGACAAACACATTTTGGGGTACAAGTGGCACAGCGCAGTCAGCACAAAGCCCCAGGCAAGGTGGTGTTTTATTAAAGTCAATCACAGAGCATGGAGAAAGGCTAAGCAGGGTTAGCAAACCTTCTCCTTTCATCACAAATAATAAAAAAAGGACTGCTGCCTGCAGTTTAAAGAAAGGTCTGCCTGTTATGAACCTCAGCCGTGGAATTCTCACTAAAACCGCTGCTTTTACACAAGGTCTTCTCTCTCCCACTGGCGAACAACAAAGCATCAGACTGTGTTCAAAAGTCCTCAAACACAAAGCAAAGTAACAGATTCAAAACCACAAGGTTGTCATAGAGCTATAAATCAAAAAGCTGCAGTACAATTTGGCTGAGTGCTTTTTTATTTTTTTTTTTTTACTATATTCAAAGCTCTTTAGGTCTGTGCCCTCGGTGATTTATCAATAAAGAAGTGAGCTGGATTTGCAACTGCTTGTCAATCTCGATTCAAGGGATATGAAGGACCTTCTTTACCTGCCACAATGTCAATTTATTATGGAATTGGCTATTTTATCTCTCATCTATCATAGGCGAGCACGGGATCCCTGCAGCAGAAAGTCTTCCAGGGCCTCCCAGCTGCTGGGTGTAAGCACTTAGCGTAACATCGCTGAACAGAGGAATAAATCCAGTCATTGTCCTCAGCCTCCAGGCTGCTGATCTTTCCAGGCAGCAGGATGCTGATCTTTCCAGGCTGCAGGATGCTGGCAAGAACATCTGGAGCACTCCAGGAATCATAGGTATTGCCAGCCTCCTTTAGCTCTTCTCCTCGTGCCTTTTAGGAAAGAGTTTAAAGCTGACACTAACCACGTGCATCTTAGCCTCGATAGAAAATGATGCCCTAAGATTCAGCTTTTATATTTTTCAGACCCTGTGCTGCTTTGCTGGGACTCTAAAACTCCATATAATTTGTTAACTTCTGTTCTCACATTCTAGTTAGACATAACAAATCCTCTCCGGGCCTGGACTCAAGGACACTTTGTTGTCCCAAGCCCCAAATATTGTAAACTGAGGCTTTAAGAAGGGGGACAAACTTGAAATAAATTACATCATCACCTGAAATTGTAATTAAAGAATTAACCCTGACATATAAATTGATCAGACTTACAAAAGTGTAGAAAACTCACGGCCTGGGGTCCATCTTGGGTGTGGCCTCTTCCAGAGAAGGCTTTGACTGCCCAAAGTGTCCCTATGGAAGGCCCTGCAATAAATCCCCATTTTATTCTCTTAATCCTGTCTGGCCTCTATTCTAGGGAGCCTCTACTCAGGCATCAAAAGCACTCCCTGAAATCTCTTAATAAAACAAATCTAAACCAACAGGAGGTCGCTCGAGTCTGGTAAGATCTCACACAGGCTGAAAACTCAAGATCTGAAAAACTGATTCGGAGACTTCAAGACCTGAAAATCGATTTTCCATTGCTGGCGTTGCATTAACAAACTGTGCTTGTAGATTCATCCTGATCTGGGTTTTCTGCTCCCAGTCTACTCTGAGGACATCAGCCTAAATTCTGCTATTTACAGACGGGATACTGCATTAAATTCACAGAGAGTCCTTTACAAAATTGATAAACTTAATTTTTTGCAAGAGAGAACATATTTTGTAAAAATACTTCATTGTCAAGAGGGCTAAATCTTTTTAAAATCCTACCATTTGGATGGTCAAAGAAACACACTTGGGCAGCTGCCTGGGAATGTTCCTCCTTGAGAAGTTTTTGAACACATCAGTGAAATGTGCTCAGACAGACTCGAATCTCTCCGGAAATCATGTGCCCAGCTTTTTTGAGAAGCCCGTGGTGAGGAAGGCTGTACCACACACATCCAGGCTGGCTCACTTGGATGGCAGCCAGGCTTTCCAAGAGCGAGAGATCCGCTGCCATGGAGAGATCCCAGCGGGTTGACACATTTTTCCAGAGAGCACAGCACAGCAAGTACTCCCTGTGCTTCTTCGAAAGACAGGCTCTCCTCGGAAAAATCCAGCCCCAAGGGAAGGGTGGGAGTGGGTGGAGAGCTCGAGCCTTTCTCCTGATGCCCTGAAAATGCAATGAATTGCATGAGGAAAGGCTGCACACAAACACTGTTAGTGCTGCAGGTGAAGAACTTTCTTTGAAACAGACATCTCTGAGTGAAAATGTGTTCATGTACATTGAGTTGCTTATGAAAATGCATTATTTCCACAGGCTTCCCAATCAAAGTTTGAGTTCTGGTTTGTCCTGCTTAGATATAAACTCCATTTCTCCATGAAAGTAAACGCAGCACGGAAATTCACAGTTCCATATTTCCAGGCTGGAGGTGTCAAGCAGGAGGCTTGAAGCCCAAAAATCAGAATAAACTGAATTCAGTAATCCACACACAACTGCCTGAAGGTTGGAAAGGGGAGCAGCTGGACTAAACAGTACTAATAAATCACCATGGGGAAGCCTGTAAACCTAGAGTTGTTCTTGGATTTTCTAATTTGGACAAAAATTACTTGACTGAGATCTTCGAGATCAGGTTGGTGTCACTCGGCTGGGTTTATTCCTTGGAATAAGGCTCAGGCTGTGAACAGGGATCAGGAAAGCAGGGGTTAAAGCCCTAAGATAATGCTTGATCTAGCAATGATAAATGAGAAAAAAGCTCTCTCTATACAGGAATTCAGAGCAAGTTTATTCTGGACTCATTGCTCCAGCTGGACATCTTACAGAGGACAGTATTCCAAAATGTAACTCCAATTCCAGTTTCAGCTTGGGTGAGGGATCCATCTTTCTTCCACCTGATACTTTTATAAGTTAATGATTTATAATTTAAAGGGGAAGGGTGAGTCACATGGCCCGGGAAATATTGACAGATGCAGGGGAAAAAAAGAAAAAATCTTCAGGACTCGATCTTAAAAGAGTTTCTCACCTGGGAAGGCAAATAACAGCCCAGTGGTCAGGGATGGCTTGAGAAAGGAGAGCCCATGAAGCTGCAGTGGAAATCAATCCATGAAAGACAAGCAAGACCATAGGATGATAAAAATATTTAAGTCAGGTAGAAGCTGTGACTGAAATATGCCTTGTACCTGGCCCATTTTAGCCCTGCAGGTCTTAGAAAATTCAGCAGGAGTTTGAGTCTGTCTCAAATGCTGCAGAATGTGCCTTCCTGCCTGTCTGTGCACTCACCCCATCCCTGTGAGCCCCTCGAGACAGACCTTGCCATGCTCACACTGCTAAAATAAGAGCCCGAAGAGGCAGGAAGGGACGTGGTGTCACTCCTGGAGCTGGCAGGACACTCGTGGGTCCAGCTCAGGCTGTGGCTGGGCAGGCAGAGGAAAACTCTGGAGGTGACACCAGCCATGGAGTGCCAAAGAAGGCAAATCCAGACAGGTGGAAGGCATCAGAGGAATAAATACTCCACTACAGCAGGTACAGAGCCTCTGGCAACAATCCAGAGGCTGGCTTAAAGTGGGCAACACAGAGCTGGAAAGCTGAAATTGATGGTGGTTGTTGAAAACCTCACACGGGATAAACGAAGACTGGAGGGAGGAGAGGGAATTAATCTATCACTCGGGTTAAGACAGATACCAGTTTATGGGAGCCAAAAGGCTGCATTTAGAAATGAGAGCCCCCAGGAGGCTGCTGCTGCTCCCTGAGTGCTGAGCACAGCTAATCCACTCAGCATTTGTCCAACAGCACAGGCTCTGCCTTCCCAAAAATCACCTACAATGGGACAGCTCTAAAGGCCCGGCAGAGGAGACTAAACTTTAGACTCGAGTAATGCTCCACACAAATATCACACAAAAATCACAATCAATCTAAAAAGTGCTTCCTGAAAGAGCAAGTAATCACCAGCAGTCTCCAAAGGAGTGCTCTTCTTTTTACCAGCTAACAGAGGTCTACACGCTGTAAGTACTGCAGAGGGTACAAAAACACTGGCTTCAGGTTTCAAGTGGGATTTTTAAGCCTCTCTTGAAAGGCAGACCTGGTGAGGCTGAAGCAGTCACAGGCTTGGGCTAAGAAGAAAGAAGGGAACGTCTTGCCTTGGAAGGGAAAACCCCTCCATTCTCTCCCACCAGAGCTCTGAACCATCTCCCTTTCAGGCACAGGGCACTGCTAAAGAGTGTCTGGCATTAAGGCTGAAGGGTGGCTGGCAGTAAGGTCTGCAGGTGGCTGCACAACACTTGAGATTTGTCTGTAAGCTTAGGATTCTGCAGACTCAAGAAGGTGATTGATGAATGCTTTTGTTCAGTTAGAGGCTGAAGAGTAAGTCGGCCTCAGCTTGGCTAAAATGAGGTTGGTTATGGTTACATCCCTCATGATTTGGTGAGGTTAACAGTAGGAAAACATACTGTAATGGCCAGCTGTCCTCTGCAAACGCAGGCTTTTCTTGCGCTTCCTAATGAGAAAGAAAAAATCATCGCATTTGTAGCACCTTGCATTTCAGAAAGAAAATTTCTACGCTTATTTGTGGGGAAAAAGTAGGAATTACAGAATTTCCTCAAAAAAGCTGTCAGAACCCATTAGATTTCCACCTAGAGCAGCAGGCACCCAGATGACAATCCCATCCCAAAGTTTCACTCTCTAATCTGACACCACACAAGGATATTATGGTATTATGATGTTTTAGTCCTTTCTCTTGGCATTTGCAGCTCTTCTGATGATCCACCCACCTTCTCTTCCCCCAAGCCCCTAAGTACCATGTTCACATTTATAATCCAGCCTACTGCAGCGTAGTTAAATCCATCTCACTGCTTTTCATTTCTCTCACAGTTCCAATGCTCTCAGACTCCCAGTGCTTCCTCCCTCTTTCTCTGTGTTGCCCCGCACGCTCTCCGTCCTTGCTGATTTTTTCCAGAGCTGATGCTCAGCATCTTTCAGAGCATAATCTCATTTTACAGACATATTTGGGAACAAGAACTCCCTTGCATAATCTTGCTATCAAGTATTCTTTCTGGGAAGTCTGCACCAGCATCAGGCAGGGAAAAAACAAGTCCATGCATTACTCCAAGAAAGCGAGAAACGTTGTCACTGTTGTGCTCACAACAGAACTACAAAAAACCTGTTTTACGACTGTCCACAGTCAAACATAAAATGCATGAGTAGAGTCTGGAAATCTCACAAAGTGCAATCAATAAAAGACAAAATACCAAACCCCCTCATTTCCAGCCATATAAAGGTACTATGAGCAAGAAAAAGAGTACTAGAAACTATAAAAATAGGGCGTAAAAAGATGTTTGAAACTGTTTCGTTTGCGACCCTGCACCCTTTCAATTTTTTTTTCCTATGGCAACAAATGCTATCACGCTCCAGGGCTTCAGTTTAAAACAAAGAAACAAAACCTGCAGGCTGCACAGTATTTATTTTGTTGCCTTACATCTACGAGGTGTATCAGAAAGCCACAAATTCCACAAGGAAATTATGGAGTGAGTTAACCTGGAGAGCTGAGAGGAGCAGTGAGCATGATGTATGCTGAAATGAAGCCTAAAGAGTAAAGCAAGGTGTATTGAAAGAGGCCTCCCTTTTATATTTTATTTCCTCCCCTGACAAAAATAATGAAGGTGATCTTCTCCACACTTATGGAATTACAAAGGATTGGCCTGGCCGGTGCCTCAGAATATTTAATCCCTTCACATCAGCAAAGGGATTCACTGGCAGAGCAAGCATGCAGCAGGGCGAACGCTGTAATCTTATTCTTTAAAAGCACGGCTGGCACAGAAATTGTCCATTTTCCTCAGGAGGATGCAATTACATTTCAGCTTTCATGTAAAGCTGCTTCACGAAATCGAAAAGCCTGAAACAGAACAGCGGGGAGAAAACAAAGGCTGGGGCTGGCCATGGATCATTTCTCCTTCTCCACATGGTTTGAGGGAAAAATAGCTGGCTGCCCTGGGGGAAGGCAGTCTGCAGCAGGCAGCCTGGTCCCAGCCCTGCTGACCTCCTCCAGCAACAAGGAGCCCAGGAATGATGAGGTCAGACTCCTGGGGAAAGCAGATAATCCAGCCCCCCATGTCTGCAAGTAAAGACTTTGTGAGCTACACAAGAGGAAAAAAAAACCAAAACAAAACAAAAAAACCAAAAAAAAAAACAACCACAGAAAAAAAACAACTGAAAATACAGAGTAATGGGAAGTCAGCTTAGGTCTCAGGGGAGGAAGAAGATCCTTGCCAGCCAAGCCAAATCCAGATGCTGGGACTGAAATAGAGGAGTCCCACTCACTGCTCGCTCTGCCAAAGCCTTCGAGAGGCAGCAGAACAAATTGCCAGGAATGCTTCAAGTGAACAGGTGTCTGTGAGGAAATGCCAGCGTGATCGTTTGGTTTAGGGACGTTAACAAGAAAAATAAACTTTGCGGGAGAGGGAAGGAGAAAAGAATTGAAAAGGGACGTCTTTGTTCCTGCCTCCCACGTGGATATCGCAGTGGGAGGGAACTCATGCAGCAGGAGGGATCAGGCATTTGCTTCAGGGTGCTTTCTTCCCAAGATGACAAAGCCTTTGGTTAAATGACAACAGCCCCATTTTTATTAGCAAAACCAAAATCCCCAAAACACTCTGGAAAAAGCATATTTTCTGCCCCTGCTAGAAAATGAAATTCCTCCACATTTCAAATAATCGTAAAGACATTTCTCATTCATATCTGGTGGCACAATTATGAACAAAAGGGAAGCTTAAATTCAGATACAAACTGTAAATATAACTTTGAGGTCAGAAACTCTCAGCTTAAGACATTAAACTCTGATTACGTAAGGCTGCAGTAAGTTAATTAACATTTATCAATCAATGTTCATTTCAATGTGAAAAGCAGCAAATCGAGTCAGAAGAGACTCTTTCTACATTCACACAAATATGGATTATCTTGTGAGAGACAACTGAGTGTAAAACTTGATCTGTTAATTATCAAGGTCTTTCCTGTGTAGTTTTAGATACTTTGATCAAATGTTAAAATACTCCTGTGAGAGACAGGTGAGCACTTGGAAAAGAACACAGTGATCACATTTTTTTATCATTTCTCCTTGTTTTCTGAGCATCAAGTTGTTGGCCAGGACGAAAAGCTCAAAGATCTTTTTGATGAATATCTTAAAAATGCCTAGCTGCTCTCAATAACAAGATTAAATTCCTGTACCCTTGATATTTGGGCATGTCTGCCAAGAAAGAGCAAAGGTATTACCAAGAACGTCTTTGTTGTGTAACGTTGAGAAATTGAAGTCGCCACTGTCAGTTCAGTGAGGAGAACTACCAATAAAAAAATCATATCCCACCCATCCCTTGGTGTACTTTGATAAAGCATACACTGAGAAGCAGACAGACCTGTCTGGTTTAATAATTTTGTATTTTTGGAGTCAAAGTGAAAAAAGAGGAAGTGTGCTAAGCCCAGTGTGGGATGCAGAAGAAAGAACTGTCCAGGTTTCACCTCCGAATCCTTTGGTGGGGTGGGAGTTGCACTGGAGATCGAATGGCCTCAGCTGAGCTGCTTTTGAAACAATCAAGACAACCTTTTCTGGTTTCTCTGAACTTAATACCCACTCAGCAGCAATTGCAAAGCTATGCTTATTTACTCAAGAAAAGTATTTTAAATCAAAAGAAATTTTTGCTAAACGAAACCGCCTCTACGACATCAATGTAAAATGCTTTTGTGTGATTTTCATTGGAGACAAAAATGCATTGCTCACTTAAATTCTTCTCTCATCTGGTTAGATTGCCTTCTATTGCATGGAAAACTGCATTTCCTTTCCTATATGTTGTGTTGATTATATTTTGCCCCATTCTTCTATGCAATCATACTCAATTTCCTTTTCAAGAGGGCAGAAAACCAACCATTTTTTCCACAGTCATAACACCATTCTCTTTCTTTAGAAAGGCTTACGAATCCTATTTCTTTTAGCATTTTCTCACAGGCAATGCTTACAAATCATTGTTTTCTAAGGTTATTTTTTCTTTCTTTGTTTCTTTTTTCTGGAGACTCTTCAGCTTGTCTCTATCTGAGATTGCAGCATCCAAAACTTGCCTTGGATGAAGCGTCAGCAATTTCAGATCAGGATAATTGTGTCCTTTGTCTCTCATGCAGTATTCCTCACCACAAACTGCAGAGTCACATTTGTCTCTTCTCACAACAGCTTCTCGTTGTCACCTCACTCTGTTTGTTTCTCTCCACGAGCCCAAGTTTGTGTTCCAACTCCTGCTCTGGCCAGCACAAGTACAGGGTGAAAAATGCATGCTTCACCTTTTTCTGTCTAATGTGGGGGAAAGAGGCTGCTAACTCTCACCCACAACCCATGCAGCCAGGCACAGGGCTCAGCAAAATTCAGATTAACTCAGGTACTGGCCAAGGAGGCTGCTGGCATCAACCCACTGCAAGTACCACTGCAGACAGCCCCAGGGAATACTGGGAGCAGCACCACACTTTATATTTCCCCTCTTTCCTGCAGCTGAAAGGTACCTGGAGTACTGGTTGGAATCCTCTCCCAGAGACAGGAGGGTTAAAAACCCAAACCCACGGTAGCCAAGCCAGCAGGATCCCAGTGCAACAGCCCCTTGCTGCGATCACATTTGAAAAGGTCAGGCCAGGAGTCATTGCAACACAGGAAATATTTTTCCCCACAGGTTCTGGCTCGCAGAACAACTGAACTTAGAGATGGCCTGTGCTTAACCTGAACTCTTCTGGCTGAAGAGATATTGCTGCGCTGAAAAGAGCTGAGAAGTCTCAGTGCCTACAGAAGCTCTGCAAGCCAACAGCAGCTGCCACAGGCTGGAGAACATTTCTGTGACAGCTCCAATATTTAACCAGAAAAGTATGGAACGTGAATCTCAGTGTCCTGTGCAGCGTTTTGGGGTGGAGTTTAGTTCCCGAAGTAATTAATGCCGAGAAAAACCCTTCTCACACAGAGAACTAGGTGCTTACCTACTTTCTTAGCAAACAACTCAAATGTTTTCCAGACAGTAATCATTCATGAGAATTTATTTTTAACATCAATCCTGCTGTAATATGAAAGTTCAACTGCTACCGATTGTCAGTTTTCCCTAGACTTAGGCAACAATGTATTTTGGGAGTATGACTCAGGAAAACATTCACATGACCGAGGGAAGCAGGTGGCCAGGACCTACCACATAGCATCAGCTTCATCCGAACATCCTCGGAGAAGGAAAAATAGCTCCTAGCTGTTTGGGGAGAGGATCACAGGATGGAGAAAAAAGCTGTTCTAAGGTATAGGTTATAATTATTACAACAAATCAAGCAAACTGCAGTCTTCTGCCTCAGCATCACAAAGAGATACATTTTAAAAAAGCACTATTCTTCTGATCAAAGTGTTTATTTTGTGTTGTCAGTAAGTCTCGAAAAAACTCATTTACACAAGGGGCCTCAGTCACAAGTTTAAATTGTGCCTGTGACAAAGAAACAGCTTACCTGGGTCTCCCTCAAAAACATCTCCCACAGCACGGCCCGTTCATTCCCCCCATGTTTCCCCTGCAACAGGGGAGAGAAGCTGTTTGTCAGCCTGGTGGGAAGGGACATGTCCAGGATCCCATAAAACTCTCCCTGTCTCAGGCAGGTTTATGCCCAGCAGTGGCTCCTGAGGCTGCAGAGGTGGCCCTGAGACACCACGAGTCACACTGGGGCCAAAGTGCCGTGTCCCACTGGGATTCCTCATCTTCCTCACATGGATAGCAGGGATTTGTTGTCCCTGCCAT
>VYZT01001011.1:15819-28332 GCA_013400735.1 Pomatostomus ruficeps | reverse complement strand
TCTTTGAAACCAAGACAGTGAGGTAGTCAACTTAGGTAAACTACTAAGTGATTGAAAAATTTGATCAGCTCTTAGAGGTCCTGTCCAGCCATAATTGTTGTTCAGTTTTGTTTATTGCTTTTTTGAAAAGGATAAGGTGGGAGAACTTGCAAAGCAAAACAGACTAAGGTTATTTGTATTATGTTGAGAAATGGGCAAAGACATGATTAATCAATAGTCCTTGGTTATGTAATGTGAGAGACTCTGTCTCTTTGACCATTTATTGCATCATATTTGATGAGAAAATAAAGTCTCTTCACAGATAACTTAAAAGCTTATTATGGAAGTATGACTTGTGATGTTTGTTTATTTATTTATTTATTTATTTATCTGGGGGTTGTTTTTTTTAAATGGCTTGTCACCCGTAGCAGAACTATCAGGTTCAGCTTTGGGGAAGCTTTTTTCAGTGAAGATTTTCATTGGCATAATAAAATTACCTATATACTGATGTGATTCTGAGAAGGTATAACAAGGTAATAATGAAAGTTCATATAAGTCTCCACTTGTATCTTCACGTTAATAAAAGTTGAGTGTAAAGTTTCAAGAATAACGTCCAGGGAAGTTTAATGATAGTGCATGTATGTGACAATCTTTTGTATATAACTTTGATGATCTTGTGGCTAATGTTTTTCAGTTTTGTGTATGGTGCTTTAGCTATTTGAAAGCTTTTCAGTTCAACTTTTGGGAAATGGTTTTGTTCCAGCTTGCACAGCTGTTGTGCTTAACTAGCACTTCTGGATGCTGCTGCTGGTTTAAGTATTAAAACTGTCAGTCCCCTAGAAATGCTCATGATCCCAAAAAAAGTTAATTTGCTGACCCTGATTCAGATTTTTTTCCCTTAAAGGCCTTTCCTGAGTATAACAAAGGTGGTTATATTGCCTGGCTAATGTTTATGGAGGTGAGAAACTGTACTTGGAATGTGTTGGACACTAATATGAAAAAAGACCAAAAGAACAACAACTTAAAAAAAACGTAGAGGGAGCAGACAGCAAAAAGAAAAAAAGGCTGTGATAACAAGTTTGAGGTAGTGTGACACTTTGGTAGCATTAGGACTTTGGCAGGTCTGCTGTCTGATGCAGTGAAGGCTTGGTGCTGGAAGCCTGCCCGGCTTGGCCTGCCTGTTGGCATCTTCCTGGAGCAGTCCCTTGTGCTGTGAGCAAGGATCCCAAGCACCTTTGAGTGTGGATGGCTTAGTACTGCTGGCTTGTATGCATTTAGCAGCTGCAAACCGTATGTATGTGGGAGGGAAGGGACTGTGGTTGAGGAGTTGCCTTTGGGTGCTATTGCCTGATTAAATCAGACCCTGGGTTTTGTGAACCTTTCTTTTTGTAAAAGAGAGTGAAATGCAGAGCCGTTAAGCTTGGGTAGCCTCTCTGCCTGCCACAGTGACTGGCTGTGGGGGTTTGAAAACCTATTACTGTTCTTTTGTTTTTCTCTTATGCTTTCAGCAAGATCCTGCTTTGCTTACTCCTAAATTTTAGGTAGATTGAAACATAACTATTTATGTGTTTGCTTGTGTTGTTCACTTGGTTAAGCATAGCAAAGTTTTTGAGAACTGTGAAAACCACTGTTACATCTCTTATACTTCTAGTTTGAGAAGCCATTTTTTAATGTTGGTTGTAATACTTGATAAATTCGGGAATTGATGGTTCTCTATGCAGTAATTAAATAATGAATTCAAAGCTTTATTTTTACAGGACTAGTGCTAGTAAGGATTTTGCTATTGGATTTTGTAATTTTTGTGTTCTTTGATTGTTTTTTTAGATGCTAGCTTTTATTTGATAAGAGTATGTAGAGACTCTGTAGCTACCTTAAATAGATTACTGTTCTCTGTAAATACACAATCATGACTAATGTGGGAGAGATTTTAGATATATGATTGATAGGGTTTTTTGACAATAACCTGAATTTGAATAGCAAATTTAATTTTTCTATTTCTTGTGATAGTTAAAATGTAATTTGTATTTGATTTCTATTTGTTGAATGTTTTGAAGAGTTTTTAGTATTGTTCTTGAGTATGGGTTGAACTGAGCCTGAAGTTTTGTCATGTGCTTCTTGTTCAGTATCTGTGGAGCTCAAAATTGGCAGACAGACTGTGAACTCTGCAGTAGTGACAATTGTTGACAGCAGTTTCCCATTTACTCTTCATTTTCATTTAGAGGAAGTACTCTAAATGCTGCATGTTAACTTCAATAACTTAAGAGAAAGGTGTAGGTTTTTTTATCTCTTAATGTGTCTAACTCTCTTCATCTGATAATAAAGTTTGCTTCTGTGCCAGTTTTTTTCTTTCTTGTACAGAGGATTTTTTTTCCCAATTTAACTAGCAAAAACTATAATGTGTGTTTTCTGTCAATTAGTTCTGAAACCTCATTTTTTTAATTAGGCTGCTGAGATTCAAAAAGTGACACTGCTGTGTTAAGATTATTTCTTTTTTGGTGAGTTTCTAACATAAAGAAGCCCATCAGCTGAATTAAAGCATAGAATTACTATTACAGTTTCCTACCCTCAGATTTCTGTGCATGAAGCTAACAAATTAACTTTTGTAAATTCATTTTGCAGGCACACATGCGTGCCTGTGTATTCTCTGTGCCATTATTCTTTCTGCAGAATAAATTTCTGTTGCATGCTTTCAAGCAGTTAAGCCAACAGTAGCCTTCTCACAGCATAAATCGATCATGTGCTCTTTAAGAAACCGAAGGTATGGTAAGTTTGGGATGAAGGTGGCTGTTTGCTTTTAAGTTAAAGTGAAAATTCAACACATTTATATATGAGTTTCATAATGGAATGGCACTTCTAAAATTTTTTAACTTCTAAGCCTGTTTGGAGTGATACTTTCAATTTTGTTGCTATTACATTTGATTGCTCCCTAGCAGCCCTTCTCTAAAGATAGGATGAAAAGCACTGAGGTTGCATTCCGTGGAAAAAGGTTCTGGTTTTGCTCATAATTTTGCCCTGCTTCATGTGCTAGAGTGAGGAGGTTATGTTTTATTTTCAGAATATCTGGTTCTTTAGGGGAAAATGCTTCAAATTCCATTGTCCACGCATGTGGTGGCTAACATTTCCTGGGCAAGTTGCTGTAGAATCAATTGTAGCGTGATTGTTAGGGTTGGTAAGGTACATTTGATAAGCCAAAGAGGTAAGGGGTGTGGGTCATAGATTTGAGGGTGAGAAATGTGTGTGCATATGTGGACTAGAAACTGACTTTTGTTAGGGAGATTATTTTGACAGGGAGCTTGTGAAGAGCTCTTGGGTTCTGAACTTTGTTAGTGATCCACACTTGCTTTGAAAAGTAGACTCTGATTAGCGTATGTCTCAGGTATGTAGTGGATCCACACCTAAATGACTTCATTCAGGGTTTTTATGGAGCTTTGCTTTTCTATTTGCATTTACATATATTTTAGAACACTTAGAACATTTGAAGGAGAAACCTCTATGAGTTTCTCCTTGAAAAATGTTATGTTAACATTATCTGAACAGGAGCCTGTAAGTTGCTGCCTGTCCTGTGTAGTCCCACAGGGGGAGAGGACTTTGAAATGAGACAAGGGTTTCATTGTGAGCCTGTGATCGTATTTCAAACAGTCTGGGGCAGCGGAGGTGCAAAGAAGTGTGTGTGAGTGTTCCTGCCAAGTTCAGGCACAGTCCTGTGGGCAGGCAGTTGCTGGATGCAGAATCAGCCTGCCTGTAGCAGCAGTACCATCCATACCTGCAAGAGAGCGCCCTGCTGCTCTGCCTTGCACTGAGTGTTTAAAGTCTCTTCAGCCAGAAGGATACTGTGGGATGGTAGAATGTGCCTCCTTGTACTTTCTTTTTTCTTCTGCTGTCTGCTCTTTGTTTTTTCTATAGTGTTCTCAATTTTTGGTTCGTAGTTTTGGCTGGCTTTTTTTCTCCCTGACAATACCTGGCGCAAGTACACATGGCTGTGAAATTTCCTCACACATGAGGAATTTTCATTATTCTTTCATTATTGTTTTCTTTTCGTCTTCATCTGTTGCATAAATGATGCACCATACATTGAAGAATATGATCAGATATTGTGCAATTTTAGTGATGGTGTGTGATTATCTTGGGCAAGAAAATTGAGTTGTATTACAGACCTAGGAGATGCTGATGTTTGTTGTTCCCCCCCTACTCCTTAGCATCAAGAACAACTCTTAGATTCTGTGCTGCACTACAAGCCCTGGGCTTTACCATTGGAGATTGCTTTAGTTATATATGTATATATACTATATACATAATTGGACTGAGAGGGATGGAAGGATGGTAATGTTTTGGAAGTAGGGAGAAAGCAGCTACCACTAAATTCTTATTTTGCTTCTTGACTGATCGCCCCACCCATCCCCATCAACTCTATATCTAAGCAAGAACATTGTCTTTACTTGTATCTGTGTTTCATGGAAAGTGAACTTTGCATATGTCAATGAGTTTTGAAGCTCGCATTTCTTCTTTCAGAGGTCTGAATGCATTTATATTGTTTTAGCAGGAAGGATGCTTAACTTGTGAAACCGAACTTTGAGACTTTAGGTAGGTTGATTAATTCTCTTAAATTAAAGAAATTCACCTGTCCTTGTCCTCCCCTGCAAAGAACCTGATTTTTTTTTTTTTTCTCACTTGAACCCTTGGGATGAATTGCCTTGCTTTCAGCATGTCCTTTTCTGCCAGCCTATATACACATGGTAAAATAGATGAATATTTGACATTTACCGTGTTAAAACAAAAAGCCAACAAAATTCATGAAAATCTCCAAGAGCTGCATCTTATCCAGGTGGCCTGCTGTTTGAAATATGACTCCTGGTGTGTATTGTACTCTTAGCCCTAGGATTCAGTAATGAGATTGAGTGGTATCTTGCGTGAGCACTTCTGGATGATTGACAGTGAGGTGATGTGAATCATCATTTATCAGGATATTATCATGCCTACCCTTGATAATTTCTCCCTGCTGTCTGGGGAGGTGGTGAAGACAGATAGGACTTTGTGATGTCAAAGTAATTAGTGTGTGCTGGTTTCCAGCTGAACAAACTGGAAACTAATGATCAGGTAAATGAAGACGAAGTGCATTAGTGTAAGGATGAAGGTGCAAGGACCTTGGGGAAGAGCTTATCAAAATTTCATGGGGGTTATTTGAATATCTTACAATTTGTGCAGTTGCAAGCAATATTTTTAAACTACTAAAGGATACTTCTGCAACAGTCTATTTACATGTCCTTTGTTGATATCTCTTCTAGTGAGAGGGTCAGCACTAGGGTTAAGGACATTAGACTCTCTCCTGTAAGGACTGGGAACTCCTTATGATTTTCATAAAATGTAAATAGTCAATTTCCAGCTAATGGCTGCAATTTTGAGTTAAATGTTAAGGAATTTCGGTGTACACTGAAAAGGTTAGTTTTTCCAGTGACTCTTCCCATTTTAAAGTGGGGAGATTACTATAATTTGGCTTTTTTATATTTGACTCATGACTGGATCTGTTATATTATTAAAATGTTTTAATGTTGCCTGGTACATCTGTAAATATCTTTAAAAATGTGGACTTCACTACATAATCTGTGGCACTGCAACAGGCTTTTAACAGGCATGGTAGTTTCTTGGTACAAGTTCTGAAAATTTTATGGATGGCCCATTCGTGAAATATTTTTATAACCTGAAAAAACCTTGTGTAAGTGTGTACAGCTATGCCAATATTTCAAATAATGCTTAATGCACAAGACCGGCTGAATATAATTGCTATACCAGCAGCAAGTGATCAGAGTTAATTTTATCAGATGTGATTAGATATTGCTAATTGTAATTAACTGATTGAAAAGCTATCTGTTTTATATGCTCGCTTTTCAATTATTAAAATGGTAATTTACTCATTGCCATTTACCAGTAAACTTGTATTAATATGCCAGTTTCCCAGACACCTCCAAGAATAACATACCTGTGACAGCGAAGCTGTATAATTAAAGCCTTATGGCAAAATTATTCTTTTGGCTAGAAACTAGCCAAAAGAATAATTTTTATGTGCAAAGCTTTCTTTATTTCGGTTGCTTCTTTGGTGGAAGTGAGCGGGCTAGAATCTCTAGCAGGAATTTGTCCGTATTAATATGGCTCATCAGAGACATTATATTTAATTGGAGAGCCTGCGGTATAGTCGCAGGAGGCTGAAGGGAATTATTTAGCATTAGCAATGGCTCGTCTGGGAGTTGTGCACTAATCAAGGAGCTCGTGTGTTAACTGTAGGGATGATGGGAGTTATGACGATTATGACATGTGAGCACATGTCTGAATGAGAACTGGACAGGCAACGAGTTAATCAAGAAATATATTAAATGGCTCCCATGCTGATTCATTATTACTCTGTAGAGTGTCTGTCAGACTGTGTACTTTAACAAAAAATAAAACGAAATCCAACAAATGCATGGTTTTGCAGGTAAAGTTAATACAAAGTTTTTAAATGAAGAATCTTTCCCCCTCTATTTTTGAAGTGAATATGTGCTTTTAAGTGCTGTGTTGAAAAAGTAAGTGAATGCTTGGCCTGCAAAATGTATTTAAGTATGTACCACTCCAATCTGCAAGATATTGTATTTTGTCAAATGCTTGTTTTCAGTTAATATGAATTATTTCCCACTTTCAACTAGGTGTTTTTAACATCTTTAAGCTTTTACATAATAAATAGCTTGTTAAAATATGAAATTTATTGTTAGCAATTTGACTTCAAGGAAATAAAAATGCTATTATTTTTTATTATCACGATGCTCCAAACCTTGTAATGTAAAGAAACCAAACACAGCACCCTTTAACTGTCATGCATGGACTATTTATATGCCAGGTAGACACATTCTGTGCTCAGCATGGTTAGGGGCATCCATTTCCTATCCATCATGAAATTATCAGTTATGCTGGAAAAATTCATGTTTAGAGGAAATGGAATTAATAAATTGAGCCTACCTGAAAAAGTTAAACCAACTGAATTATATTGGTAGGCCAATTTATCCCAGAGCTACTGCACAGGTGAACATGTGCACTTTTCCTGCTATTGTAAGCACTGCCAAATTTAATACCACTTTCTACCAAACTGTAACCTTCATGTATTAGCTTAATTAAAGCAGTATCATGGCTACTACCCAAAGTGTTAACCTGTAGGAGGTTGTTATTGAAATCCATTATCTGCGGAGTCAGTATTAGTGGTCAGCAGCAGCAGAAGTAAAACTGCAAGTAAGACCCTCCCTTGGGTGCTGTGAGCTCAGCAGGTTAAACTGTCAAAGCTTCTTAAAGGATGGATAGTTAAACCTCCCGGAGTTAAAGGTAAACCAATCATTTGCTGTCAGCAGGAAATATGACTTTATTTAGCAGGTTGGAGGGGGGAAAAAACCCAAACCTAAATGCTAACAGGAAAGAGGATTTAGAAGGAACTATTCTGTAGGAGTGTGTGTTGCTGTGCTATGTAGATTCCATGCAACTTTGAAAGATTTTTTTAAATTCCAGGCTCTTTTGGAATAGGAATTTATTTATATAGATGTTTACTCCAATAGTTTATAAAACTGTATGGAAGGTTGAGTTAATTTATTAAACCTGTGAATATTATTTATATGTTGTGAGGAATGAAAAGGTTTGTGCCTCTTAAATGGAAACAGTTGTCACCTTGCAGAATTAGGTTTTCTTTCCTTTGGTGTTGTGCAGGTATTTTCTGTATAGAATGTAATTATGTCTTTTTACCATATGTAATATATTTAACATTGATCAAGTGTGCTGTATTGAAGATGTATATATGTATTTATAGAATTTGTATGTATAGGCCACATGTATTTGATACTGTAATTAAATTATTCTGATAGTGGTACTTGTCATATTGTCTAGTTTTTACTTCATCTTCAAAGGAGACACATTTTTCTTAACACTTCTTAAATTCTTGTCTCAAAAAAGAGAATCCCAGAAGAAATAGCTTCTTATAGAATGGTGGGAAGTAGATGTGAGGGGAGCACTTTGCTATCATTCTGTTCATTGGAACAAGATCTGTGCTTGCGTGGGAAGAACTTTGTAGTGTCCTGCAAAGAATGCTCCTTTATATACCAAGACCCATTTCTTCAATATGTGCACTGTTTTTAGAGTAAATCTGTTTGATGTGCTGAAATAATATTGTCTAAGATTAACGGGATGCAATGGAGACTAAGATTCTGCTCACTATCCTTGAGTTAACTTAAGATGGAAAAGTGTGTATCATAGGAAATAAGCTAGGAGGTGGAAACATTTTTAGGGAAAATACTCAATGACCTAAAACCCCTGAAGCAAATAGAGGATTTTGCTAGTCATGCTAAAATAAAATTTTTACAATTTGAGTTGTAGCTATGGCAAAACTCTGGGGTCTGTAAGGAAATAAAATTGTTGAAAATATTTTTGTCAGATGATCTGGAAAAGGATGGGACCACATAAAGTCTGGCATCTACATCCATGAATGAATTGTCCAGTGTTGGTGGTAACTGTGTGAAAATTGTATTTGTACAGTGCAGGTTTCCTTGTCTATTCCTGCCTGTTTGTTAGACTGTACACAGTCCTTACAGACTTGGTGATCTGGCTGCTTGTCTGTGCAGTCATTTCAGGAGTGCTTGGTGCTTTTTCTGTATTTTACTGTTTTTATAGACTTCATCTTGACACCTGCACCTTGAAATCTCAAAGCTGACTTTTCTTTTGAAAGAAGACTTTTGAGGGTAGAAAACTTAGGATGGGTTTTAATAGAGGAATATCTTCTTCAAAGTTGTGCCATAATGAGTAATTATAATACACTTGCAGAGAAGTAATTTTCTTGTAAAACTAACAATTTAAGAACTAAGCAAAGAATAATTTTAAAGAAATCTTAATATTCACGTTAGCAGAATTTTGAAGGAAAAATGCTTTACTTTTGTAAATGTTATGTAATAACGTAATATCAAATACGAATATTTTGTAAGGCATTTTTAAGTATTTCATTCCTTGTAAAAGCATAAGAATATGCTGGCCATGGTAGTAATGTTGAGGTTTTATGGTGTAATTTTTGTTTTTTATATGTACTGCTTTACTACTTAGCCTTAGTGGAAAAACCCCTCTCACTGGGTACCTAGAAGTGGTTAAAGGGTGTGTGTGTGTACATGCATACATACATGTGTGTATATATTTTCTATTGAGCATATATATATTACATAGACATAAGGAAAATCTGTGTTTTAGGAAACTTGCTCTGGAATTTTGTCATCCTTAAGATATTCTGCATTCACTCACAAAGTGTTTTTTTCTGGTATTTTCTTTGAATTATTTGACATTGTAGAACTTGCTTCATATTATGTCTAAATTTCTGAGTCTAAGCTTCTTGTGAAAGGAGTGTTTGGGCTCTCCTGCCCCCTCTCATTCATTCACTGTATGGGATCTGATGGTCATGTGGCTGGGAGATGGTTTAACTTGCTGATCTGACAGAAGGTTAATTGCCCCTCCCCTTAGATTACTTCTCCACTGTGTCTGTTCAGTTCATTGATCTGTCTCAGCAGCACTGTAATTGCCAGAGCTTAGTGTGGAGGAGAGTTTAGGGGTGGGATCATCCTTTGAGTGGCATTTTGTATATGCCTAAAGTGAGGCTTATTGTGAAACTTAACGTAAATCTCAATATATGGTTCATTTTGGGCCTGAAGTTAGTCCACATTGGGAAGGGCATAATACACTGTAGGTCTGCATCTTGTGTTTTTGATTAAAAAAAAAAATAAAATTCATCTTCCATCTACTGATCCGGAATATGTTGCATTTAGCTGATGTCCGTATTTCCCTTTTCACCTTTCTTTTAAATACTCTTTGCGTAGCTGAAATGCCAGGTAGCTGTGAATTCACCTCGCTGTTGTTGTGAGCTGTTCTCTCAATACTAGAACTGGTTTTAGGAATCCCTAATCTTTGGATGCTGGAAGTAACTTCTGCGGTCCATCCATCTGTAGATATCTGAATGGCTGTGTGTGCTGCCTTCATCTGAAAGGGGGACTCCATTCTAATTAGACCTGTAAATGCTGGATAGAAGCATGTTACCAGTGCGTGTTATGTGTTGCTTTGTACTGTGGCTGAGTTTAACCTACTTTTTCTGAATCCCAAGTATCTTCTGGGATATCTAGTTGAATTAAGAGCTAAAACTCTACCATATGAAGTTCCGTAGTTGACTGCCCTTCCTACCATGTGATACTGTTTCCTAGACCTGCCTAACTAACAGCTTTACCATCTCCTACATATCTTAACCCCTTTAGAAAGCAAAACAAAAAAGCATACATCAAATGCATTCCTTGGTGAGCTTGTTTTTGGGAGAGGCAGGAAAAAGAAACAGCATGAGAAAGATCTGTCCTATTGCTTTGCTAATGTGCTTAGAAGCTGAGATTCCATTAGGGAAATGCTGACATGTGGGTGCAGATGTGTTTGAAATGCAGGGAGGCTACTAAAAACACTGTAGGGCATCACTATTTTGTTAACATCACAAAAAACTTAATTCTTTTTCTAAAACACATAAAGTGCAGAATCACATACACTGCAAAGATGAACCTTGAGCATCCTCACAGAGCATAGTGGACTGCTCTAAATAAAATATGATGAATTGATCAATTCCTGCAACAGATGGAGGCTCTTTCTTTGGTAAATAGATTTATTAAGTGTCTTCTCAAATTGTTAGTGTGTGCTCTGAGCTAAAATTCTCCTGTTTGTCCTGGAGACTTGCTCTACATAATGTATTCCAAAGTAAAAATAGTCTGCAGGCATATGAGTACAGTTGCAAGCCTGCAGAATTTATTCCCAGCGCCCCAGACATCAGCAAAGGTTGTGTTGAGTGGCTGTGCTGCCACTAATCTTCTCTTGAGCAAAGATACCTCTCCCACGAAGGGAGATACCAGTGGAAGGAGGCAAGGGGAATGCTTTTCCCCTCAAGATTGTTAGTGTGTTTTGCTACTGATACAATGGCTTGGAGTTAAAGAATGAGACATTCTGGTTTTCCCCTCCTGATTGCTTTACATCTGTTAATCCTTCAGTTCATTCAAAGGTAGATCAGTGAACAAGGTGATTGATCTACTTTTTCAGTTATTCTACCAAAGAAAGACTGGTTGTTCCTGATTGATGTTGAGTAAGACATGTTGGAGGTTGTGATGCAAACTATTTCATTCTGCTAAATTTTCAATAGCAAACTTGTGTACTAGTTCTGGGTTTTTACTGTTCTGGAGCCTTCAACACAGTAAGCACTGGCAATAAAATTCTGATGGAGAGGTCGTCATTCCCACCATTGTTCTGCAGGGTGCTTCACTGAAGCTATCTGTCAAAGAATAAACATGTAGGAAAAGGCTTCTAGGAGCCAAGGCCATTTTGGAACTCTTCTCTAGAATCTTACCTGTAATGTCTTCAGGACTCAGGATTTTCAAAATTTCAAGCATTTTCTTGCATGTTCCACATTTTGAGCACATTTTGAGAGTATCACTCTGACAGCTTTAGCATGATCTGGTTTTCACAGTAGGAGTGATCGGGCCTCTAGGTATAATGGTATAATGTCTTAGCAGCAAACAATGTTCCAGAGCTTCATCCATGGAAGAGAGAGTTGAGATTTGCTTTTTTCTGTTTTTAAGGTTACAAAAATAAATTCATATGTGTAAGTGAGAATACAAACAGATGAAAATCTTGGTATGTGTTGAAATGGGCTTTCTTTTAGTCTTAGTTAGAAATGCAGTCTTCCTTGCCTGGTTCATGTTGCTCATCTTTTAGAGATTGTTCAGTTCAACCTGGATCCATTAATTTTAATTTTAGTTGAAAACTGTGGAGTTTTGAGGCCCCATGTTAGTTACTTGTTATTTACTGTCTTCATTTTTCAACCAGTTGGCAAACTTGAAAGGTGAGACTGGAAAATAAAGGAAAGGGTATCATTTTTTTAAATTTATTTTTCTCAGCTGGTGTCCTCAAACCAGGGATCTAATCCTGCAGATGCTAACGGATGGGGTGTTTTGAGGGTCATTGTAGACTTGGAGGGGAATGAAAGTAAATGCCCTTCACCAAAACATGTTTGAAGGCCACTGAAGAATTGTTTTACATAGTCCTTGCATAACTGTTTGTGGGCCATCAAATTAAAATAGTTTAAAATAGGCTTGCAGAGAAATCTATTTATGTTGAGTCTGCAGGTTGACCTATTTGTTTGCATGAATTTTTATTTAGGTTTTTGAAATGCTGAGTAAAATTTAATATGGGAAATATAGTTATGCTATATATGTCTTTCACAGTTTTGTTTTTTGTGTGCTTTAGACACGGTTTCATTATTCTGTGTTAGGGTTAAATGCTATAATCATGTGGCAATATTTCTTCACAGACAGTACTTTAAAGGCTGTATGAATACTGCACACTATGTGCTCATACTTATTGTTTACTGGTCTATGTATTTTAGTGTCAAGCTGCTAAAGACACTTAGGTCAGATGAAAGATGTGTTTTTAGCAAAGCAGTATATTTGAACCCTTTTTTGCATCTGTTTGATT